>MINK01171973.1:32529-45653 GCA_001735545.1 Phormia regina
ACCAGTGGGAAAAAGATTTGATAAATAGACATAAATGCTTTATTTGGATCCACAAGACATACCATTTGTATTTCTGTAAGAACATTGTTGACACCATTTTATTTCAATATATTAAGTCTATGTAAAAAATACGTTTACATTTACGGTAGAGTAATGGAATCTTACTAAGGCAAAACCAGTCAACTTTTGAATGCAACTTAGAATGAAGAAATGTAGCGTGAAACATTTTGGGCAACCAGTCAACAAAAATAAACGTATCATATGTTTTTGAACATTAATTGTGTAAACAACCCTGTTCTTTGGTTATTTTGCAAAGAAAATAAAATACAGGGTTGTCAAAAAGTGTCGTAGCTACGTAAAAATCTAATTTCAATAGATTTCTGCCATACGCAACCTAGAATTTTTTTGTCAATGGCTACTACACACTTGTGTATAAGACGGGTTGAAACAGCTGATTGCGAAACGATGAATTTATATTCACTGGTTGGGCCTTTACTTTGAGTCTACATTAGACAAATTTTTATCAAGACAAACGTCGTAAACTTATAGTGATAAGGAATTGTCTAATGTAGACTGAATTTGTCAGTATTATTGCAGCGTTAAAAGAAAATTGTCAGCTCTGACAACCTTGCCTTGATAATGCTTAGTAAAAGACTCCATCTTGATTGTTGTTAGTACTTTTTATAGGGTTTTATATATGCTTTCCCCTATAATTGACAAAGATAAAAAGTTATCTGCAACTCGAATAAAAATTTGACGTTTTTCTTGATAAAAATTTCTCTAATGTAGACTCAACGTTATGTTGATCTACGTTTATACGTGACAGTTGTAAGAATATTGTTGGTAGCTTTTTATTTCAATAAACTAAATCTGCGTAAAAAATCGCTGTAAAAAGTGTATATCTACTGGACAAATTGTTTTGCCGTTTTCTTCATTAAAGAATGTAACAGTAATTTAAATAAAGCATAAAGATGGATCAATAATTTCCAAAATAACAATTATTGTCTTAAAATTAAAAATTTTGTTTTGTTTTTCAAATCGCTAAAATACAGTAAACTAATAAATTTAGCGATTTTCAAGCTGAATGGAAATTACTATAAATACACATATATTGTAAGATCACTGATATTAATGTGTACAAATTTGTTTAAAATTTTTCGGATAGATGTGGTGGCATACACTCAGAGAGGAAGCAGTAGTATATTTTCCTGCTGGGTATAGTAATTTCCAATATATACACACATACATAAATACGCCATATTTTTAACTTTTTATAGTAGAATATATGAGCAGATATATTTGCGTATATTTGTAGGTCATTCTTACAAGAGTTATGATCAAGTAAATGAAAGTGTGGAGTACAATAAAATACCTAAAATGTAATTATTCCGTAGGGAAAAGTATCACAAACATTAAAATAAAAACCAACAAATATTATTTAGATTGAATTTGATAATAAAGCTTAAAATATAAAAAGCAGGTGAATTAAGGAAAATGTGTTTATTGGATTTCTTCAACTTATGCGACCATATTCAAAAAAAGTTTTTAATTTATATTTGATACCCATAGTAGCTAATACACACTTTAGATATTAAAGTATTTATTAAAAAATCGTATTAAACAACTATTTATTGTTAACATTAACTAAAAAAAATGTTTTTTGTTTATGGTGGAAACGCTTTTGAGTTTCTTTCTTTAAGGGGAGGGGTAGGCCTAGTATAGTGATATTGCCGGACTACTTGAATATTGTTATCGAAAAAGAATTAAACATATTACCAAATTCAGAATGAAAATGGTACGGATAGGACCGGGAGGAATACAAAAAGTTAAGGTTTTTGTAAAAATAACTTTCTCAATCACCTTAACAAGTTTGGATGTGATGGAGTAACACCAGAGGAAATAGCACGAATATGGGTGTTTTCGAAAAATAGACTGTAATAATTTCTTGAAGAACCTTTAAGAATATAGTGATCTATATAGTTTAATTTACAGAAGAACTAAAATCAACAATCAATATTTTTTTTACAGACTCAAAAAGTTCAACTTCTCCAAAATCCAAATTGAACATTTTTGACCACTGCTGTTTGTAGGGTGAACGTTTAAAACTTTTCAAAATTACACTTACACCCTTTCTTGAGGTCTCGTCAAAAAATATTAAACTTTTTTAACAATTTTTTTGTTCTTAAATTTAATTTTTTTTTTTTTTGAAATTTTGACTTTGAAAATTTTTTTCTTGTTATCGAATAGAGATAACAACAAAATTTTTTATTAGCATAATTTAAAAAATTTTAGAGAATTTTATTTATTTACAAAAAAAAAAAAAAGAATAAAATAATCCTAAATCCCTTCACCATACTGAAAAAAATTTCATACAAATTTTTGAAAAACAAAAACAATTTACATGAAAAAGTTTTCAAAGTGAGGGCAAGTGTTTTACAAAATAAGGCCCTTAGAAATTTTATTTTAAAAATTACAGGAAAAAGTTAAGGCCAAAAAAGAAATTTATTTTTTGAAGTTAAATATCTTTTAGACCATAGGATAATTCAGTATAATACTTACGTTATTCCTTTTCTTGTTTAGGAGAATTCAAAAGTGTAAAAATATTTCAAATCGGTTAATATTTGTAAAAAATATTTGTAAAAGTTATAAGCCCCGATATGTTTTTCACTCTCGAGGTAGTCAACTTTGGCCCAGTGTAGCGGCGCCCATGCTGCAGCTATAGACTTCACCTAACAATATTCTGAAAGCCTAACTCCTCCTCTATCGATATTACCAGTTTCATCTAAATAGGTTCAGTAATTTCAAAGTTCTAGACTTATTAACATTTATTTTGCTTTTGGTGCCATTGTGCATCAGAATAAACGCATAACACCCTAATCGCCTACGGTGGTGTGGGGTATAATAAGGAAAAATCTAGAATCAACCGTTTGATTTTTATTAGATTTTATATATTTTAGGTTTTTTTTTTTAAAGTGGACTTTATGTTCCAAATATTTCACAATAATCATAATATCTTGGATTAAATTTTTTGTTTTTTCCTTTAATTTATTTATTTTTTTATTTTCTCCTTTAATTAACTTTGTTTAATTGGAACAATCTTTTTTTAAATAATTTCCTTTTTATCAAACAATTAAAATTCCTTAAATTTTTCTCTTAATCCAAAGTAATTCTTAAAAGTTTAAAATGTTATCAAAATAATTATTTGTTCTAAATAATTTCTAAAGTTTAAAGTTGAATGCATTTTTTTTTTTATCAAATTTCTTTGTTTCAATTATTTTTTATTTTATTTAATTTTTTATTTTATCTGCAGAAAACACGAGCACAAAAAGTTTTTCCTTAATTCTTAAGGCGTGTTTAAAGAAAATTCTTTTGTAAAATAATTCCCTACATTAGTGTTGTTGCAAATTTTCCATTCACATGTTTAAAGAAAATTTTAAAAGGTATATTTATATTATAAACGTGTGTGTATTTGATACACTTACACTTACTTACACTTGTATAAAATGACACACCTTCATTTATACAATTTATACTTGGACTCGTAATGCAATTCTGCAAAATACAAATAATGAATGAAAAGAAAAAAACAAGAAATATGTGAATAAATATATAGACAGATGGATGGATGGACGGACGGACAGACAGACCAACTGACGGACCGACTGAGGAACAGACAAACAATTGAATTGTAGTGCATAAGGGGGAAATAAACAAGGAGTGTTTATTTGGTTGGTCATTAAACTTTTGTTTAAGTACGTTTAAGTACAAAGTGAGTACTGACTGTGTGATCCCCCACACAAAGAAATACTTAAACTTAAGAATACACTTGGAAAAATTTAACAATTAATTAAAATAATATTTAATATGAAAAAATAACATTTTGTTTAAAATTTTTTAAAGAAAAATTGTTTTTCTTTTATTTTTTGTTTTCTTCACTTTTAAGTTGGTTAAAATTATTATTTTTTACTTTAGTATTTCTTCGAGTGTATAAACAGTCAGTCGGTTAAACTTTAATAACATGAGTATTTTAAAATTCTTATTACTTTTATCAAATTTTTGTTTGTTTAATTTACCATTATTGAAAGTATTTTTGTTTTGTTTGTTCTTATTTACTTTCGCAAAAAAGTTAAAAAAAGAAAACATAAAAGAAGAATCAATAATAAATAAGTTTTTAAACAATAAAATACATAATAATTTAAACACTTTGATAAGAGGCATATTCTGAAGAGTTATTTTTCATCTATATATTTAATATGCAAATTGCATAAAAATTCATTTGTTTGTTAATGCGCAAATATTTACACGTGAATAAAATATAAAAACCCATTGGAAAATTTGTAAAGAAAATGAAAGTAAATATTTGAATTTTAAAAAAATATTTTTTATGTTAGTCCTTGCTTGGTTAATATTGACCACATTCGTGTACAAAATTATACCACTATGTATCAATCAATAAATCCGGTTTGTGTATAAAATGTACTCTACCTATTTTAATCTGTATAGGATAATTAAAACCACATCAGTTCGATTCCTAGTGTTCATAAGTTGTAAACGAATGGTGCACAATGGGGTTAAAACCAAAATAAATGCTAATGAGTCTAGAACTTTGAAACCACTGAACCGATGTAGATAAAACTTAGAACATTGACGGAAAAGAAGTTACATTTTTAGAATATTGTTGACTTGAACGTGCACCTGTAGCCCGGATGCCGCTACGGTGGATCAAAGTTGATAACCTCGAAGGTGAAAAACATATCGAGGCTTATAACTTATAACAAATATTAACTGATTTGAAATATTTTTACATTTTTTAATTCTCCAAGTAAGACAAGAAAAAAACATTATTAATTATCTAAAAAGCTAAATTATCTCTTATGGTTTAAAAGATATTTTACTTCAAAAAATATTTTTTTTTTTTTTTTCATTTTTGGCTTTGACTTTTTTGCGATTTTGGCCTATAATTTTTAAAATAAAATTTCAAATAAAATTTTCTAAAAATATGTTGAAATTCTCTGTAATTTTCTAAATTAAGCCACACAAAAAGAATTTTGTTCTCTCAACTCGATAACAAGAAATAAAAGTTCAAAATCAAAATTTCAGAACAGCAAATTTTTGTCAAAAAAGTTTTTTTTTATGTAAATTTTTTTTAAAAGTTTGTTAAAAAGTATAATTTTTTGAAAGACCTTATCTCAGGAAAGCATGTAAGTGTAATTTTGAAAATATGATACATTTTGTTTAAGAAGTTGATATTTTTGAGTCTTTAAAAAAAAAGAATGGTTGTGGATTTCGGTACTTCTGTTAATTAAACTATATAGCTCAATGTTTTTAAAAGTTATGCAAAAAATTAAGACAGTCTACTGGTAAATTAAATCACACTTTGACCTTTAAAAATACATAGTAAAATTATATATATTTTTCTAATTCTAACATTTATCAATTCTACAATAAATATTTTATAGCATATGCAAAAAGTATTTTTATACCTATAAGCTTTTAGAAAATATTGAGTTTAAAATTTTTAAAATATTTTTTAATGTAAACATAATTTGCATTAGTTTTATTTTGTTTTAAGAAAATTGTGTTTAAAATAGGAAAATAGATTATTATACATAGTTTTAAAGAAGACACAATTTCCTTTAAAATGATATATAATGTTAATATTTTAAGTTTATTATGTTTCCAGTAAATCAATTTCAAATAAGCAAAACTCCAAAGATTTTAAAATCTTCTTGTTTCTTTCAATTATTGGTAATACAGTGGGATAAGAAAAAGCGGTAAGGCCGTATCATAAATAACTAAAAAAACGAAAGATTTTACAATTTGCAACTTGTTGCTACTTTCAAATGTATTTAAAAGAAAATTTGTAAAAACAAAATAGTCATATTATACATCATTTTAAAGGATATTGTGTCTTTTTTAAAACTATGTATAACAAAATTTTAATATTTTAAAATTTTGATCATATATAAATATATTAAAATTGGTTTATATTTGTAAAAGTTATAAAAACCGATATGTTTTACACCCTCGAGGTGGTCAACTATAGCCCTCTGTAGCAGTGTCCGTGCTGAAGCTACACATTCTAGCCAACAATATTCTCAAAGCCTAACTCCCCCTTTATCGATGTTTCATCTAAATCGATTCAGTGGTTTGAAAGTTTGCGTTTGGCCCCATTGTGCGTTATCAAGTAGCCACAATTTCAATGTAAATTTTACATCAATTTTTTCTTTATTATAAATATACTTTTAAATATGATTGGATTCTTATCTTGGTTCTTCCAAGATTCCTAAAGGGTTGCTATTAAACATCAATATGCAACAATCAGTATTTGTGTGGCTACAACTTTAGCACGTACACTCACCTCATTTATGTTTTATTGTTGTATTGCGTTTAAAAATGTGTTTTGCCAGTTGATGCTAAACGTATGTGTGTTGCATACAACATTTTTACAAGGGTTACTACTTATATTTTGGGCAAATATAAATGTTTACAAAAGGATATGAATTTATTAAATTTTTGTAAAATTTTAAAATTTTTTTGGTAATAAATTTACTCATATTTTAAAAATTGCTGGTAACATCGAAATGAAATGTATGAGAAAGTTGTAGAGAAGGACCTAAGCTTTCATAAAAATTATATCGTTATCACTCTGTGATAAAATGACATAAACTACGGTGTGTCAGAGTTGGCCAAATCAAGTATGTAAAAGTTTAAAGATTTCAATTTTTTTTTTTAAGTTTTTCGACAATTATTTGTAAGAAATATATAGAGAATTTTTTAAAAAAATATTCTTCAATATTTTTTGATTGATCTTGTTGAAATTTCACTTGGAGAAGTTAAGATTTTTTAAAGTTCTTACATACTCCAAGTTATCAAGTTACCCTGTAGCATATCTCACAGTATGATAGGGTGACTATAAGATATTTTTTTCTGAAAGCTTAGGTCTTCTTCTAGAATTTTTCCTTACATTTCAATTCGATCCCACTAGAAGATATAACAAAACGAACAAATGCAAATTATGTGTAAATGGATATCTTTCAAAAATTTGAGACTAAATATTTTCTAAATGCTTACAGGCATCGAAATATAAACTATTTAATGCAGAATTGATAAATGTAAAAATCAGAAAAATATATATAATTTTACTATATATTTTTAAAGCTCAAAATTTGTATTTTTGAAAATATGGTTATTTTTGGAAAATTGCCTGGTATGACTAAGTTTACCGGTGGGCTGTCATAAATTTTTGCAAAACTTTTAAGAACAGATTGAGCTATAAAGTTTGATACACAGAAGTACAGAAATCAACAACTAATTATTTTTTACAGACTCGAAGAGTTCAACTTCTCCAAATTGAACATTTTTGACCACTGCTGGTTGTAGGGTGAACGTTCAGAACTTCAAAATTACACTAATATGTTTTCTTGAGCTCTCGTCTTTCAGAAAATGTCAAAAAATATGAAACTTTTTTAACAAAGCTACAAACTTTAGCTAACAATATTTTAAAAGCCTAACGCCTTTTGTAGCGATGTTCTAAGTTTCATCTAAATCGTTTCAATGCTTTCAAAGTTTCAGACTTATTACCATTTATTTTGTTTTTGGCCCCATTGTTGGTTCGCGTGAAATATTTAAAAATAAATATTTTCATACAAATACTTTTAAGTAACATCAATACACATACATATATACATATGTATATATTTAAGTAAACAAGATATAATAAATGATATTTTATTTATTTTCTTGTTATATTTTGAATTCCTTGGAAACTTATTAAGTTTAACTTTTCTCTGTCAATTTTTTTTAAATGATTTTGCTGGAAAATTATTAAGTTAAATAAATCCATGATAAGTTCTGTTAATGTTCTTAATGTATTAGAGAGTTATAACACAATTCATAAATGATATTCAATCTACTTTAGTTATATATATTTCTATGTTATATATACTTTACAAGACACAGTGGTTCCAAAACTAATTTTTTTGGGAAAGAATTCTAGAACTTTTCAATTATTAGAGATATATGAATAAAATTGCACATGGTATGAGGTGATCAAGGGAGGAATGGGTAGACCTCCAAAATTGGTCATCTCAGGTATGAAATTTTTTGTAGAAAAATCGCCAAAAATTCATTTAAGATATGACAGAAAGAAAGTATATATAGTTTTTGTAAACTATCTCTTTTATTTTATTTATTTTATTCATTTATTTCAGTAATATAAAGCCTTCAAGGCCAAAAATACATATTACTTAGTAATAATTTAAAAAAAATGCCTAAGCAAACAATGCATAAAAAATACAAAATAAAAATTATAATAACAATGTATTAAAGTTTCCTTTTTATATGGTTCCTCATCCATAATGCAAAACTAAAAAAAGTAAAATTAATTATTAAAAAAAAGCAGTGGTTTTTAAAAGGTCCAAATTAATAGCAACAACAATAAGTTATAAGACTATATATAGTAAATATACAACAATGTATACTTTTTAAAGCAGCGATGTGTCTAATGGCTCCATTTTGAATTTATTTAAAATACACAATATTGAGTGGAAAAGCCATAATATGTGTTTACAATTACATATATAAAAATACATAAATCTTCACAAATTATTAAATAAAATAAAAGTTTAAAAATAACATAAATAATCAAAAATTGCGTATTTAGTGATAAATATAATAAGTGATTTCTAATGACATATGCATGTATATATATGTAGAGATAATGTGAACATATACAATATTCATTAGTAAAAACAGATAAATCCAAAGTTGGATAAATCTAAATGAGAGGCAACCTGAATCATTGTCCATTATCAAAAAGAAAGTTCATAAGTTTCACTCTAAAAGCGTTATTTGAATGAGAAAAAATGCGCAAATCAATCGGTAAGTGATTCCAACAACGAGCCACTCGAATTAAGAAGGACTTCTCAAATATAGAATTGCAGATCCGAGGAATAATTATTTGAGGGTTTCTTGTCGAATGGCTAAATGTAAAAGAAGTCATCAATGGTAATGGATAACCTAGATTCATAGCCCTATAAAAGTAAACCAAACAGCGTAAACTAATAAAATTTGCAAAAGAACACCCTAAAAAAGTCTTAACATAATGAGAAATGTGTTCCCTTCTATTAACCCTATATACAAAACGAACAATCGCGTTAACAATACGATTCATCCTTGACAAATTTGTAGCAGCTGTACCCGAAAAAACTTCAAGCCCATAAAAGATCTGTGACATAAGCAGGGAGTATGCCAGCTTATATCTAACATGATATGGGTAAAATAAGTTTGTGGAATGTATCTTTCTCATTGTTTGTAGTATCCTGCAAATAGTTTGATCGATTTGTGAATCAAAATTTAGTCTACTATCTAAAATAACTCCCAAGCACTTGATTTGATTCACAAACTCAACTCGCATACCATCAATAAAAATGTCCAAGTTAACATTAAAACGGTCAAATGGGTTAAAAATAACCGCTTTTGTCTTTAAACCATTGATAGACATTGAATTAATTGAAGCCCAATTTGAAACAGTTTGCAGACAGTAGTTAATGTTACTTTCCAAAACATCAGGGAAATCACGATCGCAACTAAAAAGCAAGGCGACATCATCCGCATATAAAAATGATTTGCAAATATTAGAATTTACCAAACGGGGAAGGTCATTTATATAGAGTATAAACAAAATAGGACCAAGTACAGAACCCTGCGGTACCCCAGAATGAAGTGGTAATAAACCAGAATTAGCTCCATTTATACAAACAAATTGAGATCTTCCATAAAGATAGGATAACATTAGCTTACAAGCACACAACGAAAAACCGAAATCAATTCTTAATTTGTCGATCATCCTATTATAGTTAACACAATTGAAAGCTTTGGAAATATCAAGTGAAACAAGAACATTAAATCTGTCTTCATTCACATTCTTTCTAACTGAGTCAGTAAGACTAAGAAGAAGTGATGTGGTATTATAACCTTGGCGAAAGCCATATTGAGATTGATAAATTTCCTTTGAAGTAGAAGCTAAAATTTGATCTTTTAAAATATGTTCCATTACTTTGGATAAAGCTGGGAGAATAGAAATGGGTCTCAAATCCTCAAGCCCATTAACAACCTTCGTCTTCGGAATTGGTACAATGCGAGCAGTCTTCCAACCAACAGGATATATTGAAGTCATTAAAATAGAATTAAAAAAATGGACTAAAATTTTTGAGACATATGGAAAAATTTTCTTCAGAAATCGAATCGGAATGTCATCAGTACCAACAGAATTAGATTTTACCTTATTCAACGCAATCAAGATATCAAATTCTGTAATACACTGAAAAGATACAGAACTCCTAGAAAAATCCAAATCATCAAAATCATAATTTTCAGATGAATTTGTTGGCACAGCACCCACAAAAAAGTCATTTATCACGTTTGCATCCAGCCCGTATGACTGATCATCATCACCAAGACAACCAGATTTTCTTAGAACTCTCCATATGCCAACACCATCAAGTTTGTCAAAAAGCCTAGAATAATGCTGTCTTCTTTTGTCGCGTATCGTTCTTTTCACCCTATTTCGGTACTTGCAAAACACTTTCCAGTTTCTAGAAGTTTTATTTGACCTATATGCAATAAAAGCAATATCCCTTAGAGATCTAGCAAGTGTTATATCTCTCGACTTCATCCAATCATCATCATTAAATCTAACCCTTCTTCGAACAATGGGCACATAAAGCAATAAGTTGTGGAAAAGAGAGCAAATTCTGGAGTATAACAAGTTAACGTCACTCGTGCCAAAAATAAAAGACTCATCAAAATCATCCAAAAACTGAGCAATACCATCGAAATCCATATTATCATAGTCCTTATATTCAATATACTCTTTAACCTGATTTGTTTTAAGTTTAAAGCATGCACAAATTACAGCATGGCGAGATAATCCAGGATACTGGTATTGTTCAGAAAAACATAGAGCAGAATAATCACTGGTCAGCATAAAATCAATCAACGATGTTGAACCATGAACAATGTCGAAATGTGTAGGCCTAGTATTATGAATAATATACAAATTAGATCTTGTGCACAATGAGCGAAAAGAAGCTGATTTTGAGGCATCAAAAAGATTATAATTGAAATCACCAACAACAACAATGTGAGGATAAGAAGAAAGAAGCTGAAAATGCTCGTTTTCAAATGTTACTATGTCACCATAAGGCAGATAAACTACTCCAAATAAAAGTCTAATATTATTAAAATAAATTTCAATAAACAGGGATTCACAAGCACCAGCAATAGAAGTCTTAAAAACAACCTTAAATTTTAGAGCATTTGAAACGAAAATACCAACACCTCCACCCCTGGCACCAAGGCGATCATTCCGACAAAATTTATACCCTGGAATATTAACTGAACGCGATGATATGTACGGCTTAAGCCATGTTTCAGAAATTGCAAATACATCTAACAATGATCCATTTAAAAGTAATTTAAATTCATCAAATTTTGAAGAATTTGCTGTGGGCTTAATGCTTTGGCAGTTTAAATGTGCTACTTTGAACTCATTTTTATATGGCAGTAAAACATGCCTAAGATTGTAGTTGCTATTAATTAATGGACCAATATTATCATTAAAAGACATCAAAGTAATAAAAGAACACTATAGTGAGGAACCAATATGAATACAGCAAAAGGAAAATATACACTGTAAATAATAAAATTATATAACAATTAACCATAATATTATATTAACATTAACTAACAGCCAATCTAAACATGAGATCATATGTACATATGTAATAAAAGAAAAATAATAATATTTAAAAAATACAAAAAAATTAAATTCAAAAAAATAGAAATTTAGTTTTAGCAGACCATTAAGATCCACATACCACACCATCATCAAGCAGCGCAGCACATTCTTTAGTAGAGTAAATAGTCTCAACACCATCAGCAAGGGTTAGTTTCACCTTAAGCTTATCCGTATTTAATACTTTAAACTTCGTTATAATCTTTAAGCGGAGTAAACGGCGACACAATGAATTCAGCTTACCAGCTGCAGGGGAAAAATGGTCGTTGAGGTAAACACGGCGATCAATATCGTCTCCCAGAATATCACACACTTTAAGCGCTCGAGTTTTGTAATATTCTCTCATGACGCTATCCCTCAGCAGTACACTATTTAATTTAATCAATATAGATTTACGGCTATACATGTAGCAAACATGATTTATATCACTGGGACGAATATCAATATTATAATGAGTAAATATCTTCACAACAACAGCAACTAAATCATCCAACCCAGAAGGCAAGCCATTAACGACTATGTCAGCTCGATTCAGTCTCTTATGAAGTAAGTTATTTTCATCTTCAAGCACAGCAATTTTAGATGAAGTAGAAGCATCAACATGTTTTATAAGTTTACTACAATTAATTATGTCAGATTGTAGTTCCTTACGGAAAGACGACATTTCAGCCTTGAACTCAGACATAGCATCAGTAAAAGCTTTTTTTAATTCATCAAGTTCATCTTCCTTACGTTGTATTAAACTATCAATCTTATTGTTTATGCCACCAATTTCATCACGCAGCCTTTTCTCCATATCAAGCAATCCAGACGGAGACCTCGGATTATCCGTACACTTATCACAAATAAAAACCACAGATTTAATTTCCTTCAACGTTTTAAGTGTGTTTTCACAAATTTTGGCGCACTGTGCATGATACCATACATTGCAAGTTTTACATAAAACACTTGCTTGACTTTTCCCAAGTCCAAGCGCACAGGTACCACACTTGTATGTTTTGTTTATAGGCATTACAACTTGCTAATTTGCAATAAATAAAACAGCTATAAAATGGCAGCAAAGTATGTAAACAAACAGCAAAACAAAAACAATTTGTGCAAGTCACCAAAAAACAACAGCAGCAGCAACAGAATTGTGATATTTAAAATGTTATCTATCAGCAAATAACAAAACACCGAACTTTATTTTATGAATTCGATAATAAATATTTGAAATCACCAAACAATTTAATTTTTTAAAAGCAGAAATCAAAGAAAAGTTTTAATTTTAGTAATTATAAAGACCGGCTGTGAAAAAACTCGTCTACTCAGGCAGAGTTGCCAT
>MINK01171974.1:0-24045 GCA_001735545.1 Phormia regina
TTTTATGGTACCTTTTTGTTCTGGTGGTACTTTTTGAATTTTCTATAATTTTTAATTTAGAGGCATGGACCTAAGTACTTTTTCGTTCATATGATATTCTATCACATTTTTAAAGAATTTCGAAGTCAGTGATTTCATGTCATGTTGAAACATCCTTTACTGTAGAAGAATTTTCCATAAAAATTAATTTTAATTTATATTATTATTCAATAAAACCCGGCATAAATTAATTAACAAATCATATGATTCCGATTATACTGGAAATATCATATATTCAATAACATTTTTTGAAAAATAAGTAAATTTTAATATAAATTTCATGTAATTTTTAAAATTTGTTAAACATTTTTTTTTCTTTAAAAATTTTTTAAAAATTTCGTCCAATTTTTTAAGAATGTTTTTACATTTTCGGCCAATTTCAGCCAAAATATTTATTTTTAAATACCAAGAATTTAGTTATTTCTGTAATTATTCTGTAATTTTTTTTAATTATTTCAGTAAATTTTTTCTTTCACATTTAAAACATTTAAAATTTTCGTGCAGTTTCGGTTATAATTTTTTCTTTTGGAAAAATATGCTGAAATTAAAAGTTTTTTACATTTATTTATTTATATTTATATAAATACAATTTTCTTTATTTTCTAAGAACTAATAAATATTTTCGGCCAGTTTTGACTACAATAATCTAATCGTTATATAAATGTTTTATAAAATTATTGAAAAAAACAATTTCGTGCTAATGCAAAACTATATGCAAAAATTAATTTATCACATATTTATTTTTTAAATTTCTGTCTGGTTTTTTTCTTTTTATTTCAATGTTTTGTCATTATTTATTTGATTGATAGGCTATCATGTTTATATCAAACATAATTTATTAAAGGCCTGTCCCACCTTGTCGAATGAAAAATTCGTTTCGATAATTTATATGAAAAACCATAAATAAATTTAAAATTTTGTTATTGTTTTTCATAGATTTTGTTAAACGAATTTCTCATTCCGCATTGTGGAACAGGCCTATAATTAGCAATATTGAAAAATTGGAATTATATGTTTAACTAATTAAAGTTTTGATTTATTTCAAATATATCGTTTATAAAAATTTTAACTTTTTTGTGAAAAATAAAATTACTATTATGTTTTTTAGAAATTAACTTATTAAAATTTAAAACTATAATTAACAAAATTATTTGTTTACAATATTTATATTCCAATTTTTTTTTTTTTTTTTTCATAACAAATTTATTTCTAAATTCAAATTAATTTGCCTATTACCAAATTCTTTTGGCTTTCAAAATAAATTTTATCTTAGAATTTCATGAAAAAAAACGATTACCTTTTTGAAATAGTTCGAAATTCTTAGAATAACAATATATGTATTTTTTTAATTAAATATATAAAGAAAACAAAAATCACTGCAAAAATATAACAACAAAAACTATAAAGCCCCCAAAAAAGAAAAACAAAAGCTAACGCACAATTTATTACGAATGAAATGGAAAAATTAGCTTATATCAGTCACTTAGCACAGAAATACTAGAAAAAATGAACGACTCTATAGAAAAATTTTAATCAAAAAAGAATCGAGACAAACACGCATACTGTATTGGGACATACACATAACGCACTTTAACGCATATACAACAACAATAACATCATAATCATAAATACACTCACAAAAATAAAATAAAAAAATCCAAGGTCTTCTTACAACAACATAATAAATTGGGGAATAAAAAAACAGAAATGAGGGCTCTCGGTGGGACATTGTTAATAAGTAAGTGGTGAGAGAGACAGGGGTACAATCTAAAAAAAAAAAATAATTGGAACATAGGGGGCAGAGGGGAGAGAATAAAAATACATAGAGAACTATTAAAATAAGAACTTACACACACTCACTCATACTTGCACACGCAACATTGGCAGCCATAAATGCGGAACCGAAATAAAGTGCGTAAATAGCAACAACAAGAACAACAACAGCATAGAATTGATAACAGCAACAAACGCAATAACAACAATAACTTTAAATAGCAGCCAGCAACAGTAACAACATTAACAGTGGCAACAATTACAACAACAACAACACAAATACATACATAGTTTTCTTGTTGTTGTTATTGTTAAATATTAACAATAATAAATAGAAAAAACCTTGAGCTAGCACAACATAATTAAAAATGTGTTTGTTGTACTCTTTGGCCAACAACTACAGCAACAACAACAATCTAAATGTTTGTACAACAACAATAAGGAAATTAAAATGAAATAGAAAAAAAAGCTTAATTTTAAAGTATTCGCACTCACACACACTCACACATGCTAATGTATAATGCGTGTACGCACCAACGCAGCAGTCATAGTTAAAGCTTTTTCGGCTGCTATTTTTTTTTTTTATAATATTTTTTTTTTAAGCAATAAATTTTGCTGCAAGGTTGTTGTAATTGTTGTTGCTGTTGTTTAATTTTATAAACATTCACACTTGAAATTTTTGTTAAATCATAGAAAAAGAAGCAGAAAAAATTTCGAGAAGTAGAAAACTTTAATAATATTTTTTTTTTAATGTTTAAATTTTGATGAAGCAATATTTTCAGTTTGGGCTTCTTTTATGATTATTATTTGTAGATTTACTTACACGCACAAACAAACAAAAAAACATATTTTTAACACTTATGAACGCATAATAACTAAATAAATGACTCGTTATAGTGGGGGGTAAATACTTAAGAGCACAATTTTTTTTTTAGTAAATGGTTGTTAAAAACTTAAATATTTTTATAATTAATAAAATTTCAATACTTAAATCAATTTTGCATCACTTTTTTCCTTGGGGTCAAAGGTCAAATTGTAAAATATTCCTTAGTTTTTATGAAAAAACTAACAAAATAAAATAAGGATTTGTTTCTGATTAAAATTATAGATTACTTTGACCTTAAATATTTTACTTTGAAATTTTCTCGCGATTTAAACACACTTTTGTCCCTGAGGTCAAAGGTAATTTCTTTGTTATGCGAACTTATTTGAATAATTTTACTTTGCTGTTGTTTAATTTTATAAAATAAAATTTCAAAACTTAAAACAAAATTGAATTGTGTTTTATTTTCTTTCTTGTTGGGGTCAAAGGTCAAATTTTAAAATATTCATTAGGTTTTCATGAAAAAAATACGATTTTTTAAAAATGTTGAAATATTCTTTCACTCCTAACTATAAAATGTTTGTACTGGTTTGAAAAGAAATCTTAACATAATAGATTGTAAAACAAACTTGACAGATCTCAAGACAACATTTTCTCCTCAAAACTTATCGAAACATTGTGAATTTTAAAAATCTTTTTTAATTAGTTTTCTTCAATACAAAAATATCAAAGCCGAAATGTAAATAAAATATATATAGACAATACGCCCCATATGTTGGTTAAACGCACAGAAAATATTTAATTGGCCACGCCTCTCCCAACATCTGTGGGACCTCTTAAATGAAAAAACTAAATTTTTTAATATAAGTTTTCCCCGTACTGGGATATTGGGTATTTTGGTACAAAAACATGGAAGTTTTTTAAATTACCTATATCTACAACAAATCCATTTATATTATGACAAGATTTCATTGAAATATCTCTACTGGTTTCAATTTTATTTGCGTTCAAATATTAACTTTATTTCTCAAAACTATTATAATAAATGTTCAAAATTTTCTGGTCATGGTGAGGAAAAGTTGCCCTGACATAAATTAAGATATTCAGAATTTTAAAGCTTAAAGGTGAAAAAGTCGAGGATTG
Organism: Phormia regina; assembly: GCA_001735545.1. NCBI lineage: Eukaryota > Metazoa > Arthropoda > Insecta > Diptera > Calliphoridae > Phormia > Phormia regina. Next base: position 3,779 of record MINK01171974.1, read on the forward strand.
TTTTATAAGTAACATTTTGTAATGTAAGCGTCAAGATTTTTTTAAATTTTTAAACATTTTTTTGAAAAATATCTTTTCAAATATTTCTTTAATATTTCCGAAACTAATGAGCAGCTTTTAAAAAGATAAATCAAATAAGTTGAATTAAATATAGATATATCATGTCACTGAAAAAATAATACTTAACCTTTGACCTAAAAGGTTATTTTTAAATATTAAATATTTTTCAGAAATGTATATCAATTCCATATTCATTCATATAAATTCATATCTAAATAAAATTCCAACGATAAACGATCGAGGTCAAAGGTCAATCTTTTTAAAATATATATTTGAAATTATACAAATTTATTAAAAATATATTTCATGAATCTAAAGTATAAACTTATTTGAAGTAAAATTAAAAGAAAAAATACTAACTTTTTAGAATTAAAAATTATAATGCACTTAATCATATAACCCTTACTGTAATACGCACTATTGTTAAATCATTAACACAACTACATACTTAAACAAAGTATAATGATTTGAAATATTTGCCTTGTATATTAAATACAAACCCGAAAACAAAAAGCATAAAATAGAAATAGACCTAAAGATAGACGTTCGGATGGATGGATGGATGAATGGACAGACATATAGGCTGACTAAAAGTCATCTTAACAACAATATTTTGGACACATGTTTGCAGATAACAAAACTTTAGTAACCAAACTCAAAAGGCAACAACAAATTCTACAACAATACTAGAAGCTACAAAAACAAACAACACCAAACACTGGAAACTTAAAAAAAAAATAAAATAAAAAAATATGCGTACGAATAACTGAGTGACTGTATGTATATGTGTAGGCTGTCAGGCAGACAGACAGACAGTTTTATATACAAAAACACTTTATGTGTATTAAAGTGACGGGAGGGAAGTGTGTACCAACAAAAAAAAAAAAAGCTTTTTTTTCAGTGCGTTTTGCGTGCGTATTCTTTTGCACTTTGAAAATGTTGTTGTTGGATTTAGTATGAGTGTTATTTAGCTTTTTAGGCTTTTTATTGATGTCGATGATGATCTTGCTCAATACTTTTATATATTTTTTTATTTATTTATTTCTGTTGCCATACACAAAAAATTATATATTTTTCTTTTAATGTTTCTTTACGATTCATTTTTCGATTTTAATGTTTGAACTTGTGATCATCAAAAACGTTTGGATTTTTTTTTTTTATATATTTATGTGTAAAAAAGCTTTTTTTTCAAATATGTACTCACTTTGGTGTTTTTTTATTATTTTCTATTGTTAAGATTAAATACATATTTTTTTAATAAAAAAAAAATAATATATTTTGTAATATGCTATTTAAAAATCGTGTCTGTATTTTTTTATGTTGCTTTTGTATATATGTATGTGCCTACATTAATGATTGTATGTGTAATTTTTTTTTTTTTTTGGATCTGAGGGCCATTTTTGTAATTTGTTACAACAACATATATTTAGAGGCATTTAAACGTTTGTATGTTTAACAAATTTATGTTGCTGTAGGTTTGAATTTTTGATTTGAATTGATATTTAAGTATTTGAAAATTAAATTATTTTCAAACTTCCGTGTACGTCATTGAAAATGATAGTGTATTTTTTTATTTATTTATTTATTTGTAAAAAAAGCTTTTTTTGTAATAAAATATTGTAATTATGTGTATTCAATGAAGGTGATTAGAAAAAATAAAATTCATAATTGTTATGCGTTTAGAATTTTGATTTTTTTTTTTTTACATATAATTGAAATTGTGTAATAAAATTAAATAAAATGAAATTATTAATATGTCATTTGTATTAAAGAGAAAATTATTTATATATTTTCTAAGAAAGCAGGTGTTATGCTTTATTTTATTCTATTTCCAGTTTACTTTCATTTGTACATAATAGGCAAAATAGGTGCTTATATTTTATTATTAGAGGCATGGAATTTTCTTAATCAATTTTTTCTGATTAAAATTTGAAGATCCCTAGGAAAAAAATGTATTAGTTCTACAACTAGTTCCAGAACGCATAAAAATAGTCTCTAATTGTTCTACTTTAGCGCTATAACCAATGATTTTTGTCACCTCTAGAACTAGTTGCCTACAACTGTTAACTAGTCAACATCCATTTTATGGAACTGTTCTAGAACTGATCAATGATCATTGTTCGTAGTTTTCATATTAATTTGTAGTGCTATAGAAGCGCTAGTGAATGGTTTCAAAACCACATTTCTTATTCTAACGGCCGAAGTCCTAAAGGCTACTTTAAATTCAATTTAATTTCATTTTCTCGTTTAATTTTTGAAATTTGTGAATTTTTTTTTTATAAAAGTTTCTTAAACAGTTCTAGGAAGTCATAACGTAATCTGTTATCAGAAGTGATATATAAGTCATATAGAATTAGTTCTTAAGCACTAAAAATTCCCTAAAACGAATTTAGACACACAATTAGATTTTACTCTTTTAGTGTTGGAATTTGTTGTGATTTGAGGATGTTATAAAAAATCTGTCCTGATATTTGTAATACACAGAAAAAATCATCTAACCCCCAGCTCTGAATCATTTTCTGAGACAATTTTATGACGTCGTCCATTTGTCTGGCTGTCCATCCTTGTTAATCTTGTGCCAAAAAGTAATTTTAAAGATATCTTTATGAAATTGATCATGAATAATTATTATTGTGGAACATGGATGAAGCCCTTTGAAAGTAGTTATAATCGGTCCATTATTCCACTTTGACTATACAAAATATATCTCAAAATTCATAAATACATTAAATGTACAAATAATTTAATGAAATTTGGCACAAATAAGTTTTATATAATTAAAAATCTATATAAAAAAAATTAATGAAGATAGATCAATAAATCCTATAGAAATATTAGTATCAAATTAAAATTCGGCAGAAAAAGTTTTACATAAAAAGATTTAACGGGAACAAATTGATAATTACTCCTAAATACATAAATCCCATGTAAATATTATTATCAAAAATATTTTAATATTACCCCATAGAAAAAGCATTTCGCAATATGGGCAACCATATTATTTTAATTGCTACTATATCAAACATAGTTATTGTTGAATATATTTTGGTTGTAGCAATTATACATTTGTTCTCAATTTATAATTATATTGTTGGCACAACATGTTAAGCATTATGTTTAAATTAGAACCACATTATTGTTGTTAAAATTTCATGTGCAAAAAAAATATATTATTGCTGATTTTTATTTTAGTAAATTAATGTAAATTTAAAAAGGTAATTTATTTAAAATAATTGTTTATAAAACATTTCCCATCATTTAAAAAAAATTTTCATATAAATTTTTTTTAGTTTTTCAAAAACTTGTATGAAATGCTTTTAAAGTGAGGTGAGGAGATTAAGGAAATGGGGGTCTTAATTAAAATTAAGCTAAAAATAAATGTTTTACTTAAATGTTTCAGATTGTGAAAATATGTTAAATGGTAAAACTACAACAATAGATTATCTTCGAAGTTCTTGTATTAGTAGTCAAAATATTTCTCTGGTTTCATCATTCATCGGTGATGAATCCATTTATCATTTTATATCAAAGGGATTTATATTATATAACTAAATTAAAATTAATTTTGTTAAAAACTACCATACCCCATTAAAAACAGAACTGAAAAACGAGCTGAAAAAGTCTTGAGTGGTCCAAAAAGTTGCATAAGTTCCATGGATGTCATTGGTAGGAAGTTCTTCCTTGTTAATAAATATAAATGTTTATACAAATTTTTAACAAAAATTCCGTTTCAGCCTTATTAAAAGATGGTAAAAAGTGTTTTAAAATTATTAAAATTTTAATTTTCTTAAAAATTATTAACTTTTTTCCCGCTAGATTTCAATTTATTTTCACTTTTTTGAAAGTAATTTTTAGGAATTTCCAAAAAAGTTCAAAATATGCATTTGGTTTTACTTTTGAAGTTATGAAACTGTTCTTTTTTTGGAAGCTCTTGATCGTTTTTTTTTTTTTTTGCTAAGACGATAAAATAATTGGTTTTTATTTATATATTTTTGTGCATAATAATTGCTTCTCGCCACTATAAGTATTTCAATTGTAATTAAACCACTTTGTTACTGTATACATGAACCAAACACAAACACAACAAAAATATTGTTGCAGATCAATAACAATTTTATTGAAATTTAACCATATTATTACTATATATATGAATTTAGTACAAATGCAACAAAGATATGTTTGCAGTTCAACAATATTTTTCTAGTAATTTAAACATATTTTAGTGCTACATCTAACCATAATCTAATTAACAGACAAACATAAAATCGAAACCATATTATAACAGTACACGATTATATTTGCTATTCATCATATTTTTTTTTCTTTGCGTGTTTAAAAATATCTTTTCCTAACTTGCCACAGGTCCCATATAAGTTCCCTCTCCAACATTTTTTATGCACCTACCACTCTTATTTGTTACTTTTAATACATTATAGAATTATAACATAAAAATATTATAGTGTTTAATACAATACTATTATTAAACAACATTTCTAATAGAATTATTATTATTATTATTATTATTATTATTATTATTATTATTATTATTATTATTATTATTATTATTATTATTATTACATTTTAATAATTTCCTTTTCAATAATACCAAATAGAGTGAATTAAAAATTATAAAAAAATGAAATAATAATAAAAAAAGAAATTTCAAAAAGCGTTTACTGCATATTAATGTTAATTAAAATAATAATGAATGAATTTAAGTAATTTAAATGCATTAAATTTCACAAATATAGTCAGTCACTTGAACCGACAGTCAGTCATTCAATCTAATTGCGCTTAGCACACAAAACAAAAACAAAACCAAAACAAAAAATAGTACAAGACAGACTTCCGAATTACAAAATAAACCACCCTCTCATACTCTAGTAGCGTGTAGGAAAACTTAAATACAAAAAAATGCATAAATTAAATAGAAAATAAAAATGAAAATAATAATAACTTTTCTTCTTCTATGGTTAATATTTTAATAGTAGATTTCTAAAAATTATTACGACTAAAAGAAAATATGACAAAAAAAAAAGTTAAATGTTGCGTATTTTTTTTTATTCATATTGTTCATAAAGTGCGTTTAAATGAATGAAGTTTAGTTTAGTGGTTTTTTTCTTAAGTATGTATCTATGTATGTATGTACATCTTTATATTTTGTGGTATATGTTTCTTCTTCTTTTTTATATAAATATATTGCCACATACATAATATACTGAACTCATAGCCAGTACAAGTTAAGTGTAAATATTTTATACAATATGAATAAGTATTTTTTATTTATACACAAGTAAAGACATAGATTTACCATGTAAAGTATGTATGTTATGTACTTACACTTATAAATATGTATATATGTATGTATGTAAATATGTGTATGTTTGTCGGTTTGTATGAATGACGTTATATAGCATTTGTTGTAAAATGAGCTCATTGCGTTGTGCTGACCTACTTTTTTTTCTATTTTATTTTTTTAGATTCCATGTATATATGTATGTATGTGTGTGTAAGCATTGTAATAGTTTTTAGTTTTTTTTTTTATTTTACGCACTTTATTAAATGCAGCCAGCGACAGGCAAACACGCACATTACAATTTTATGCTGTTTGAACGCATGTTTGTGTACTCGTATGTCTCTAACAAAAAAAAAAAGTTTGTTGTATGAATATTTCCGAGAGACAAGCTAGTAAGTATGTAAGTAAACCCTCCCTTCTTCTTCTATATAAATTTATTTATTTTTTTGACATACATGGCAAACAATGAGAAATGTTTATATGTATGTATGTCTAGTTGCAAACATTTAAAAATTAAAAAAAAGCTTTAGTTTTGAATACCCTACAAGAAGCATAGATTTCAGAAACTGTGATTTAAAATAATAATAATAATAATTTTGTTAAAAAAAATTTCAAATAAAATATTCTATTAAAAATATTTAAAAGGTCCGTTTTTAATGAAAGATTTTCTTTTTTTATAAAGAAATTTGTTAAAAAAAAAAAAAAAAAAAAAAAAAAAAAAAAAATTTTTAAAAAAAAAAAAAAAAAAAAAAAAAAAAACATAAATTTTCAGTCATAAATCTGCCAGAAGCAGCATTTTAATTTGGACTCACCTATCTTTAAATAGTAAAATCGAAATATATAAAACTGTGATATACTATAAATGTCGATATTTTATGGACGATATCTCGCTTTAGAAATGCCATACAAAATATTTCTTAAACTATATTAAAGAAATATGTGAAAAAATATTTATACTAGAGTTTGAGAGACTTTTCTAAGCCTTTTAAAGTTAAGCGAAATATATTTTGAAGGCCTTTATTATATTCTGAAACCATGATACAATAATGAGATGACATAGAAGTAATGTCATAGAAATAATTACACTTATAATTATTTAGTAGATTAATAAATTCATTAACAAAATTTGTCTTCAAACAGTGATAAAATGTTATCGTATAAACGTAGTTATTAATGTTATTATTAAAGTAGAGTATATATATACTAAAGGTTGAGAAGCTTTTCTAATCTTTTGTGAAGTAATCGAGATATATTTCTAATGTCTTTCTTACTTAAAGTAATGAAGAGGCATTACTTTACACATTACTTTTAATTACAGAAATATCTTTATTTAGAAGATTAATAACCTCCCTAATACATCTATCCTACAAACAGCGAATAAGAAATGTCGTATAAACGTAGTTATAAATTGTTTTACAGTAATAAAGATCTCATTAACCTTCATGTGCTTGTTATTGTAAACTTACATCGGCACACACTAAATTTGTATTTTTAACGAAACCAAAATGGATAAGACTCCACGAATGCTGATGAAGTGTGTAGCGGCACAGGAAATACGTATTCCATTCTGCTGGTGTGTAATTATAGTCCAAAAACACTGCTTTGGTTCCCCCAAACAGAGACAACAAGACAATTTACGATTGCAAACTTGTTTAATTTGTTTAAATATATTGCGGCAATAAAAATTGCTAGTGAGTGAAACCCTACTAAACAGACTTTTTCGGAAAAAAAGTAAAAAAAAAATAATTTTTCAATTCCAAACCAATTATTTTTGGTATAGGAAATGATAACTAAAAATTTTTGTTAAATTAATGCTCAGTTTAAAAAATGTATCAATTGCACAGTAGAGCTAAATCAAAAATTTTAGGAAATAAATCTGAAACTTATGATTGTCTAATTGGATGATACAATTTTCCGTGACTTATTAAACTTTCTATAAAAGATATTGATTTCAATTTTTCTTCTGTATAACGGAAAATTATGTCAACTAAAAAATTAATTTTAAATAAAAATAAATGAGTTTATAATTTTTGTAATTTTTTTAATAAAAAAAATTTAAATTTAAAAAAAAATAAATTTTTTTTAACTATAAATATTTTATTTGCAATAAAATATTTATTAATAAAGATATTTTAATGAAATTTTCGATAGATGTAGACTTTGTCCTATAAAATGAGAAATTGAAAAAAACTTTACGATTTTTGTAAAAGTAATCCCTCAATTCCCACAAATAACGTAGAAAATTCCCAAAAATGGGCTTTTTCGCATTTTCGCGTATAAAATCCACATTTTTTTTTTTTTTTTGAAGTCTCCTAAATTTTTATTAACAACTTTTTACAACATAATATAGATTTCTAAAATGTATTTTGTTTAACAATTCGTTGTTTGAGATTTTAGAAAATGTATACTAAAGTCAAAACTTTTATTTAAAATGGGTGAAATTTGAGAGGGTGTGTACCTTAACCACTTGAGTTATTAAGCTTGTTTTTTATTTTAAAATCATCTCTATGAAGTTAACTTTCAGAAAGGTACAAAATTATTATATGTTGTTAAAGAAAATTTTATTTTAGAGACAAAGGAGTACAGATACTTTTTCGAATAAAAGAAAAAGACGTAATTTGGGCAATTTTCAAATTTGAAGTCGTTCATTTTTAGACTCGGTAAAGATAACGACTTATTTTTTTTTTATTTAAAAGATAATATTGTTCTTTAACTAGTTAAAGAAAAAACTAATAAAAAAAATTAGCTAATTTAATTTTTTATTATTTTCACAATTAAACTCATTTAAAGTATAAACAATAAGCTGATTATTTACAAAAGGCGTTCGTATAAACATAGTAAAAAGTTATTTTACAAGTATAGAGATCTTATTAAATTCGCTATATATTCATTTGTTTTTCAAAATCTACTAAAACGCACTTGTTTATTAAAGAGAAGTTATTTCATACCAAATAATTATTTTACACTAAATCATTTAAAAACTATATTTAGGTATATAAATGTATATATTTTCTATGCCACTATACACATTAATGAAGATAAAACTTAACTACTTCATGTAATAAAATCACGTGAAGTTGGTAATTATAAACGAATAACTAACTCTCTTGTTTCAAAAAAAAGAAAAAAAAAGTTTTTGAAAACAATTTCCTAGAACCTATAAGATGTAAAATAAAGTCTTAAAAATAAACAAGAAATACATGGTAAAATGAATAGACAATCGAGCGTCAAAAATAATACAAAATAAAAAAACGGAAACAACAAAACGTTAACAATGTTGTAAAGTTGTCTGTCTGTCCGTCTGTCTGTCTATGTATTTATCTTTACTCTAAGCTAGTTTCTATTAAACAACTTAAACCAAATCATGTTTTTTTAAAAAAGTATCTTATAGTTTTTGGTTTTGTTTATTTGTATGTAGATGATAAAAAAAAAAAAACAAATTACACATTTCCTTTAATTTACCTGAAATTGAATTTTTCGTTTAAACTAAAAACGCATTCATTAAAAGTACTTATTTTCCCTTTTTAGTACCAGCTTTTTATTTAAATGTAAAATTGTATTGTTTTTTATATTTATTTTTTTAGTTTTCTATTATTTATTTTTTCTATTGCTGAAAGTGTTAATTATTTGCATTTGTTTCTATTAAATGCAACAGAAAAAAATGTTTTTCTCATGTCAGATAAACCACACCCAATATGGGGGCCTATTGCTATGATAGTATGTATTTGTGGCAATTTACATGTGTGTGAAATAAAAAGCTAAAAATTGCGTAGCTGTGTGTTAATGTAATATTTAAACAACTAATAAAAAAAATGGCGAAATCAAAATGAAGAAATCTTTTTAAGTAATAAAAATTTCATTTAGTAAAAATTCAATGAAGGAAATTATAATCCCAGAATGGATTTTTTTCTTATTAAGATAATAAATTCTAAAAATATTTTGAAATATTTACATAAAAATTAACTTTAATAATTATTAAACATTTCTTTATAAATATATTTTTAATTAAAATTATTTTGTTCAACTTACCTTTTTTTATCAAATGCAAAATGATATTTAAGTGTTTTGGTAGGATTTTGCAAAATCCCTTTGAAATTTTTGTTGTTTTGTTGTAGTTGACTTTTCACTATATAAATTTTAAGTTTTTTTTAAAGATTTTGTTGTTGTGTTTTTCTTTTTATATAAAAAAGTTTTTTATTATTTTTTTTTTTAAATATTTTCTTTTTTTTTATATTTTTACGATCGAAACGAAATTTTTGCACAAACTTTCTAACTTTAAGCTGGAAAAGTTTGCTTTGTGTATGTCCAAACCAATAATTTTGAAAATAGGTCCCAATTTTTGTGAAAAGTTGTTTAGATTTTTTTTTAAATTTTCTTTACTTTTTTTGTGATTTAAATTTTACAAATTGAAAAATTTACACTTGAATTTTTTGTTTAAATGCGTTGTTGTTGTTTTTTTCTTATAAAGTTACATTGATTTCTTTTTTTATTTTGTTTTATATATTATTAAATTTATAAAAACATGCTTTTATTATTTTTTAAAGAAAAGTGATTAATTTATTTTATTTTATATATATATATATATGTATAAGTAGTAATTTATATATTTTTGTAGATATTTTCTTTTAAAGGTTATTAAAATATTTCATATTTTTTTTTCTATTTTACATAATTTTTATTTTATATAAATTTATAGGGATTTTATTTTAATTTATATTTTTATATAAAGCAGATTTATGCCAAAAATTGTTTTTTTTTCTCTAAATATTTTACAACTTTTTACACTTTTTTCCTTATGAAAAAAAAAAGAAATTTTCTTTTTTATTGCCCAAAAAATGTTTAATTATTTTTTATTAAGCCAAACTTTGTTGTTATTTTTTAATATTTATTTAAATTTTTTTTTTTGTTTAGTTAAGCCAATTATTTATTTAAATTAATTTTTATTTTTTTTAAATTTTATTTTGAAACTTTTGTTATGAATTTTGTTTAATTTTTATGCCAAAAATGTTTCATGTTTTAAATTTATTTAATTTTCACATTACAACTTTTAGGGTTTTCTCTTGTTTAAGATTGAATTCTTTTTGTTGCCCAGACGAAATTGCTGCATAATTATTATTAATGCCCGATGTTGCTAATGCTAAAAAATGCATTTTCCCCGTTGACATTTTTATACTCCCCAAAAAAAAGTTAATGTCAATTAATGATTAAAATGACGTTTGTTTTTAAAAACGGAATTTCTGTAAAAAAAAAAGAGAAAAAATAAAATTTAGTATTTTACTAATTAAAAAAAACAACATAATTTGTATAAATTAATTAACAATAACAAAATTTTTATTTTAATAATAATAATTTTCTGAGTGTAAACAATTTTAATATTTATTTAGAAACATTTTGAAAAAAAATCAATATATATGTAGCTCCAACAAAGCTACTTATTTTAATAAAAAATATATTCCTAAAAGAATTTAAATAATTTATTTTAGGGGTTACAAATGACAAAATTGCATGAATGCACCCTGTTCAACATAATAAATCAAATAAAAAATGTGTGTGTTTTTTTTTTTTAATTTCCAATAAGAATATAAAAATATGCAGCAGTATGCTCATATTTTCTTCATATGTAGTAGTAGTAATAACTAAAAGGGGGTTGTAACTGCAGCATTGCAGTTTTTCATACACAAACACACATACTTGCAAATACTCTATTTAATTTACTCTAAATAATTTAAAAGAAAGTAAAAAAAAGAAAGCAGCAGCACGAATACTCATCGTAATTTTCATCATCATCATCATCAAAATCATCGTGATTATTACTCGTTTGTTTATAATAGTACAAGTTTTACAACAACGTTATATTCGTACACTTTGCATGCGGCTTTTTTTGTAGTATTGTTGTTTTTGTTATTTATGTATTTTATTGGTGTAATAATAAATGAGAGTTGGTTTTTTTTTCCTTTCTACTTTTTTTCATTTGTTTTGTTGACAAAGAGAAGGGGGTTGATTTTTAGATTTTTGTGCAGTTTATAGAGTGGTAATGTTTGTTGTAGTATATAGTATATAAAAAAAACTTGATTTTATTTTTTTTGTTGCTGTTATTAAAAGTTGTTTTAATGCAATTTTTTTTACTTTTTGTACATTTTCTCTTTTTCTTGATATTTTTATTTATTTATTTGTGCACAATCTCACGAAAAAATATTAGAATCAGGATTGATTGTATTTGCTTAAATCAAAATAAAATAAAAACAGTAATAACAACAAAAAGTCGAATGCTTCAATAAGCAAATAAAATTGAATTTAAATACATAAGAATAAAAATAAGAAAAATATTTAAAATTAAGTAAGAAAAAAAAAAGTAAGAAAGAAAAAAGAGAAAGAGTAAAGAAGCATTTAAAGAAGAGTTTGTTTTGGCAATTAAACACCCATAATTAAATGTTAGTAAAAATTATTAACACTAGAAAGGTTTTATTGGTTTCAAATTTAATATATTTATTATTTTATTTCAAAAAATAAATACAGCAATTAATTAATAGTATCAATAATAACAATTATTATTAATAATTATAATAATAAATAATAACAATAATAATAATTAATCCTTGTTAATCAAAATTTAACATTTTTGATTAATTTGTAATAATATATTCTAACATAATAAATTTATATAAAAAAATAAATATATATAGTAATAATAATAATAATTATAATTATAATAAAAATAATAATTATAATAATAATTATTATAATAATAATTATAATAATAATATAATAGTTAAGATAATTAAAATTTAAATAAGAAAAAAATTCTAAGTGATCTTTTTTTTAAAAATATTTACTTTTTAAATAAAAATATTTACATTAAAAAATTTATTATCCTTTCAACGTTAAATACCTAAAAAATACATAAAATACTTTTGTTTCAACTGTAACTAATAAATGCAGTATAATACATGCATTTATATGGAACGAAACCAAATTAGTACGTCAAACTTGACGTACTTCAAAGATGAAAAATCTTCAACTTTGAAGTACTTAAATACGTAAATACATTTTATCAGTTGTTTCAATATTTTTTTTAATACTTTTTTCGTTTAGTTGGAAATTTTAATTTGCAATTCATTATTTTAACTGAAAATTTAATAAAATGTAAAAAAAATAAATTTTATTATATAATTTAATAAAATAATGCAACGACTGGGTTTAATATCATTTATGAGTTATGAAGCTGTCAGTAGCAGTTGGATCGAAATTATTTTATGTAGTTGAGCCTTTAGTATTAAAATATTATTACATTATTATTCTTAGAAGATTATAATATTTATAAATTTGTTAATATATTTAAAAAAATAAATAAATAATATTTGCTAAAAAAAAAATCCTGAAAATTATTTCGGGTTTTTATAGAAAAACTTGAACAATTTTTTAGCAATTTTATTATTATTATTATTATTATTATTATTATTATTATTATTATTATTATTATTATTATTATTATTCTCTTTAAATTTGTTTTTGTGCAAAAGCATTTAAATAAATCAATGAAATTATGATAAATATAAATTAAAATTGTTATTTTATTACACTATCAAATAATTTATTTTGTAAATATTTTAAAAATTAAATTGAAATATTTTTTAAATAATAAATTTAAATTATTTTTTATATATAAAATAAATTAAAAAAAATATATTTATATTAAAAACTATAACAACTCCTAATAAACTAAATAGCTGCCCATCTAAAACATGAAACAGATTTTAAATGGTTTAAAAAAAAGTTGAAAAAATTATATTAATTGAATAATTTTTAAATTTTTTTTTAATTAACCCATATCGTCCCAATGTGCGATTTTTCGAACAGTAAATTTAATGCTTTTTTGTAAATTTTTTTCTCAATTTTGGTAAAATTAGGAACTAATTTATTTAAATGATTATATAGTGTATAAGTTCTTGTCCACTTCAATCACCTCTTTTATAATAGAGGTAAAGAAAAACCAAGTTTTATAAAGTTAATCGAAAAAAAATCCTTGGGACGATGTGGGTTAACTTTGACCAAATCCTGCATTATTTTTAAAATTATATAAAAAATTTTATATCAATTTTTAAATTAAAAACTTTTTTTCATTATAACACAATTCTATTTTTAAACCCACCCAAAGAAATAAATTTCATTAATATTTATGTTTATTATCATCTTAATCATAAGTAATTCTTTTAAAGTTTATTTTTAAAATTTGTTAGATTAATTTATGTCAAACTAAGAAATTTGCATATTAATATAAAACATTATGTGTAAATTATGAATGGAAATTTGATAATACAAACTAATAATTTAAAAAAACAACAAAAAACAAGAAAAAAACTATATTGAGTTTTGCAAAGAAAAAAAATTATATAAAAAATAAACTAAAAAGAAAAAAACAATAAAAAAGAATTTAAACAAAAGCCAAGAATTTTTTAAATTTTTGAATAAAAATTTTTTAAAATTTTTAAATAAAAATATTTGAAATATTTTTAATAAAAATATTTTATTTTAACAAAAGTTTTTTTTTTATTTAACAAAATTAAATTAAATTAAATAAAAATATTCTTATGGCGATTTTATAAAATTCTTTAAATTTTTAAAATAATAGCTTTAATCAATTAAGTAATCAATAAGAAATTTTTTAAAATAGCATTTTGATAAATTATGATTTTGATAAAAATTATTTGATAAATTAATTATATATGAATTTTAAATAATATATAAATTATTTTTATCTACCTTTATTTCACTTAATCTTATTTCACTTTATCTACCTTAAATTTCACTTAATAAAATAATTGAATATGTATTATGCATTTGTTTTAGTAATTGAATTTAAAAAATTTAAATTTGAACTTGAATTTGGTTTGAATTACTAATTAGAAAAATATTTAAAATTATAAAAAAATTGATTAATAATTTAATTGATTTTTTTTCTGTGTAATAATATAAAATTAATCATAAATATTGGATCTGCTAATAAAATCAAATCCAAAAATTACATATTTGTGTTTGAAAAGTTACATAAAAATTATTTATTTTTACCTAAAAAAAAGCTCAGAATAAGAGTTTTAGTAGAATTTGAAAAGTTTATATATTTTTTTTAAATATGAGAAGAATTTAGGACTTTTAGTTCAGTCTAACGAATTTATTAACTATTTAAAAAAGATAAATATAAAATTTAAATATTCATTAAAAATTCTATTGAATTCCATTTCAATTTCTGAAACAGTTTTTGAAATTGAAAATTTGTAGCTTTTAATATTAAATTTAAAAATTTTAGTTAATGCTCTTAGGAAATTCTTAAAAGAGAAAAATATGCTCCAAAAACCACTATATGCAAAAATATGCCATTAAGCATGCAATATGCAAAATTAAGGACTTACAAATCGATACCAAAATGCTTTATTTGTTGTGAAATTGCTAAATATTTTATCGATATCTTCATTCAACGAACCGAATATATATAAAATTGATTATTTGTGGTTTCCCTGATAATAAAATATGAAATCTAGGAAATAATTAAAATTACGAAAATTATCAAACACCACAAGTATCAGTTTATTTTAATTTAAAAAATTTTAATTGGAAAATTAAAAAAAAATCTAACGATTTAAGAAGAAAATCCTAAAAAAAAATAATTCAAAGTTTTTGGAATTTTTAAATTTGAACAGAAAATTAAAAATTGTTTAACATTTGGTTTTCCTTTAAAAGATTTGAATTTTTGCAACTCGCTTCGACTTTTATTTAAAATATTCCATTTTTCTAATAAATAATTTTTATTGAAAAAAAATTTTTTTTATGAAAAAAGCTTAAAAAGTTTAAAGAATTCTTATTCTTTTTTATAAAACAATTTGCAATAAATTCTTAAATTGTTCCAAACATTTTTGTGTAAAAAATTTTGTATTTTATTTTCCATATTTGATTTCAATTTATCAAATTTAGCAGACACTTTTTTTCGAGTGTCTCATAAACTTCATTTTTATTTTCTGCTAGAACACCAATAAACATACATACATATGTACATCATTGCAAACTTTATTTAAAAATTATTTTTAATATATATTTTTTTCACCAAAATTGCGCTAATTTTTCTTTGATTAAAATATATATTTTTTTTGCATTTGTTGCACATAAATTGCTGCCTCTTACAGAAGAAGTTTTCTTTTTGAGCACAAAGTGTGAATGGAAGCTTTTAAAGTCCCGGAACTTTAAATGTAAGTGTGTGTGTTGGTTGTATGTGTATGTGTATAGGTAAATTAAAAATGTATAAGAAACATGGAAAGAATACTTAGCCGCCAATTAAGTATGCATGTGAAAGAGATTTTGTAAAAAAGAAATGTTTTTCTTTATCTTTATCCTTATTTTTTTTCTTTGAAGAGTAATCCGCAATAACAAAGTTGTTAATGATGATGATGATGATGAGATTTAATAATCCATTATAAAACTGTTAATAATTACAGTGTCAGAGAAAACTATTTTTATTAATATTTTTTTTCAAAAATACACTCAGAAAATTATTTAATTGTTTAAAATTAAAACTTTTTTTTAAATTATTTTATAATAATTTTTTGTTTATTTATTTTTTATTTTTTAAATCAAATTGTTTTTTTTTTCATATTTATTTATACATTTTATTTAAACAGTTCACTTTTAAATTTATTAAAATAAATATTTTTTTATTGTTTTCAAAATTAGAATTTATTTTCAATTTTTTTATTTGTTTATTAAATTTTTCTTATTACCGCTTTTTTGCCATAAACACTTATTATTTTTTGTAGCTGCGTTTTTTGTATGCACTTTTTTACAACAATTTTCTTTTTTTTTTTTTTTTGCAATTTTATTATTTTTGTTGTTTGTTGTGTTTATTTTTGTTTAAATGTGTGAAAAATGCCGTCTAAACTGTATAAAATTTTTATTTAACAAAACTTTTATTTTTAACTTTTTTGTTGTTATTTTCTTAATTTGTTTATTTGTGTGTGTATTTTTTATTTTTTGTTTTTAGAAAATTTAATTTTGTTTGTGATTTGAACAAAAACTTAAGAAAAAACGTTACGAGACATTTAGTGCACACACTGCGACAAGCGAGCGAGCACCTCCGAAACCTAGGTCCGAATAGACGAACATGAAATTTGTGAATTGCGTTTCTGGCCCACCAACCACCAAAAAACCACTGTATTTTTCAGCAAATACACAAACAAAGTACACTACAACGCAGTAGCAGCGCCAACAGAGCATTCAAGCAGCGCATACGAAAAAAAAAGCATTTTCATACAATCTTACACACACGCACATACCAAACATGCATATACATACACTCTTCTCTATTTTGTGTGGAGAATTCTTATTGAAGCTTGTTTTACAACACCACTGCTGCTGTTAGTACTCAGCAAAAAAAAAAGGTGGATTTCTATTGAAATTGTTTGTATAAAAATTCACTAACAACTACAACAATAGGCAAAAATAAAGCAAAACAAAAGAAAACTAAAAAAAAGCGCTTGCAGAGTCGTGAGAGCGCAGCAAGCGCAATTTCACATATACGACCACTTACCACTACTACCACCAGCACCACCAACAAAACATAAAGTGCAAATCGACAAAAAAAATTATGATATTAAAAGCCCATTCTAACGAACGCATTGGCAAAAGCAAAATTAAAAAGAGAGAATGAAACAACAACGAACAAACACAGTTATGCTCCCTCTCTCAATACTACAAAAAGAAACTTAAGAAAAAAGAGTTATTATCTCTCTCGCGCTGTTTTCTAAAAGCAGCTCTGCTTAAATGCGACTGTGTCAGCTGTGTGCGAATGTGTTGGTTTGGTGGTTTGTTTAGTTTAGTTTAGTTTTGCTTTTTTTTATTTATTTCTTGTTTTGTTTTTCTTTCTATTTCCAATTTGTTTTATGCTAAATATTCGGTGTTTGAATAGACGTTCGTTTGTGTTTTTGAGTGCGTGCGTGTGTGTGTGTGTGTTTTTAGTGCAAATGCAGAAAAAGTTTATTTAGTTTTTGTGTATTTGCATTTCCCATTCTCTTTGAGGCAAATAAAATATAGAAAAAAAAAGAATAATAATAATAATAATTCTCTTACTCTCTGCTGTTGACTCAATTAAATTAACTCAATCTCCCTAGTTCTCTTTATTAATACAATTGGAATTTTATGTTAAAGTTTATGCGAGTGTGTGTATGTTTTTTATTTGAATCTTTTTTTTTTTGCTTTTAACGCATTTGCAATATGCAGCATTTTTACTGTGTGTTGTATGTATCCCTTTTTTCAATTGGATTTTTCTTAAGGATTTTCTTTTATATCCTGTTTCGTATGTACATAATTGTGTATATGAATATGTTTGTATGTGTGTGTGTGTCTATACATATTTCTATTTGATTACATATTTTCATTTTATTAGTTTTTCCAATTTGTGACATTTTTTTCTTGTTCATTCGTTTCATTTCATACTTTAAAGGGTTAAATTGCATGTTTTCCCTGTTCCATTTGTCTGCAGTGCATTTATTATCCTTATGCTTGGCTTTTAATTTAAACAAATTCTATTTGGGGTGAGTTTATCTAGGCGAAATGTAAATCGTTTTTTTTTTTTTGTGATTTTTTAGTTTCTCATATGCAAATCATTACTGGATTTTTATGTTGATGAAAAGTAGTTTTCAATAGTAAAATTAATGCATTATGGATTTTATCAAATATCTATTGTTTAATAACAATACCGGGAAATTAGTTTTTGTTTAAAATAATTGGTTCTTTTTCTACTCGAAAAACCTATTGTGTTTAGTTTTAGAGAATTTTCTTTGAATGAATTTTTTAATTCCCACAAAATGTTTGGACATTTAAAGTCAGTTTTTAAACAGAGTTTTTGTTACAAGTTTTCTCTTCAAACTGCTTATGATATTGTAGAAGAAAATAATATATTTTTTTAATTTCTCACGAGTATAACATTTTTACAAAAATATTTTGTTAATATTTTTAATTTTTCAAAATCAGAATAATTAGAAAATTTTTAAAATTTGTGTTTAAAATGTCCTGTTAGTATCCTGAACTATTATTCGCTTCGAATAATTATAGAGGAAAACGTAAGCTTTCACAAAAGTTATGTTGTAGTCATGCTGTTATACAGGATGATGTATTATCTCATTCCTTGATATTTTGTCCGTTTCACTAAATTACTCAAGATATCAAAATGAGTTGTTAAACAACAAAAAAATAAATTTCATATTTTTTTACTTAAAATTTATAATTCTGAAAATTAATAATATTTGTTATTTTTCATCAAGTAAGTGTTAAATGAGTGGGTCTTTTAAATGGAATAAATTTCGTGGGAAATCTTACGGATAAAAAAATTTCCTTATGTGATAATTTATTTTATGGGGCTAAATATTGCCGCTAAATAAAATATTCACCAGATTTCCTATAAAATTATAAATAATATTGCTGCTAGAATCATATAAATGCATGAATCCATTAAAAACTTATATTAATCTTAAGTTAGAACTTGAAACAAAATCTTAATGTTTTGGGTTTTTACCAAAAAAGTGGCAGATAATTCTTTATTTTGTTCTAGGCTTTATCATTTTTTAATGTTTTCACAAGAAATCTTAAAGTAAATACATGTAAAGTAAATCAGGAGGAGCTAGGGCAAAAGTCTGCCCACAATCCCGACACAAACTTCGTCAATTTTGAAATATCGTTTTTACTTTTTTTGTTAAATTCTTAAATTGCAAAGTTGAGATTAACTCAAAATTTACTTTAATTATATAGCTTCATTAATAATATATGTATTAAAGCACAGTCACGTTTTGTCAGGTCCCTACAAACTTTTGAACATATTTTGTTTAAAATGAAAAAATAATTTAAAACATTTTGTTTAGCACAATGGCATTAAGATTTTTGAAAGGTGTGGGAAATATTTAGACATATTGAGGTCAATATTTGTTAAAGCTTGAAATAAATTTAGAACAAAAATACAACATTTCAAATAAAAAATATAAATTATTCTCCCAAACTGTTTACAAAGAAATATAACTACAATTAAAAGCGAATAAATGTTATATACGGCATGTCCGAAACTATATACCCACCATCAAGTAATAGTGGACGGACCATTCCCATTTTCTGCTTCCCAGTTTATATCGACTCTCACACCATCTGTACAAAATTTCGATACCTTACATGCTTTTGTTTAAGAGATATCAACAGAAAGGTATGATATAAAGTGGGGCAGAATCGAAATTTTTTTGGAAATAAATCTCTAACTTCTGATCGGCTGGTTCGATTTGCATGAAATTTGGTATAGACGTAGCAGAGGAGTGTATAATGTTAAGTTTGGAAGGGAGACACAACAAATCCCTTAGGGGCGGAGCTAAGGGGGCCAAAAGTTGGGTACCTCTGTCATTTACAATTTTTAATCGCTTGAAAAATATTTGTTTCTCGTCCGATATCAAATATTTTTATATTTATATTTTTTGAAGTGACGCAGTTACGGTTCCATAAAAGCTACTGATTTCAATCCTTTTCTGTATAACGAAGAAGTATAGTACTAAAATTTCAATAAAATGTCACTCTTCGTTTTAATTTTATTAAAGTTTAAATATCAAGTTTATGTTAAAAAATAAACAGAAAATTGCTAAATTTTAAGTCCTTCAAGAAACGTTTTCTTATATTTGCTACTTTTGCTATCCTCTAGACAAAAAATTTGGTCTCTTTAGACAAATTAAGACAATTTTGATATAAATAATAATTATTTCGATAAGAATATATCTTAAACTAGAAGAAATAAACCTACACATGTATTTTGAAGATTATATATATATATTTTTTCTGTTAAAGTTATAAATGAATTTTTGGCGATTTTTCAAAAAAAAAAAAAAAAAAAAAAAAAAAA
>MINK01171975.1:0-31369 GCA_001735545.1 Phormia regina
CTACTTGATTATATATCAAAAATTTTTAATATATAATATTTTTTTTTTTTTTTTTATCAAACTTGAAATAAAAGAAAAAGCCAAAAAAATGGATGAAAAAAATCAAAAAGATATGAAAGGATAAGATAGAAGCACAACTTAAATGAAGGCTTAATGCTTAAAATTGGCTTTAAAGACAAAATGGTATTTCAAAAAATATTTAATATGCTTCACTTCATCGAATTATGAAAAAATAACAGTTGTTTTTCTTCCAAGTTCTGCTGTCCATATGAAAATAAAGAAGATTCGATTCGAAAAAAAGGATCAAATTAACTTGAAATAAGACACAAAAGGTCAAAAACATATTTAGTCGGAAATCATTATTGAGAATTGATTTACCGTTAATTTATGCTAATTTAACAATTTCATTTTAAATTTAAAAAAGAATCGAAAATAAAATGAAACAGAGAAAATCATAAGAATATAAAATATTTACAATAGTAAGGATTTTGTTACTGGATTTTATTTGAGAAATTAATTTTAAGTTGTCAACATACAGTCCACCTATGAATGCTGGTTGGTATTATATTTATTATTTTATTGGATTAATTCTAAAACTGAAATTTAAATAATTAACTTCAGAAATCTTACGATTTGCATCATTCTTCTCTATTGCGATGGAGTTTTTAAGGAATTTGGAAATATCAATCAATATTCGAGAGTTTAAAGCAAATAGCAGCAACACTTCCGAAATATTTGATAGAACAGGAGGAACACACATTCATTCGCCCGATTATTGCTATAACATTTAGATTTTTTCTAAAAAATCTCTAAAATTTTCATTTCCTCCTCTCTGTACTTAAATTTATTTTCTTCATCCACATTGTCTTATTATTATGACAAATGATTGTCATTTAGAAAACATACATTCTCATATCAGTCCTTAATATTAATTTTTATTTGTCGATCAACCTAGTTTCCTTAGTTTATGTTCGTTCATATGTGTATTATATGGCTGCAGGTTGTTTTAATGCATTTCACTTCTTTTTTTTTTTTCAATATTGAAACCTATAATCATAATTTATAATGTGTTTACATTGATGTCTACTACACCATTTACAAAATACAATTAAATTTTAGTAAAATAGCAAATTTGTTTTCTTTGTTTCTTTGAATCCGAAAGCGAAAATATTTAATTACACTGGTCGGCAAAAAAAAAAAAATCCTTTTTTTAAAAGAATAGGTGCTTTAGGTGAAAGAAATATTGAATTTCTAAACACGAATCTACAACCAACCATCAGCCTAAACAAAGCGATTATTTTTTTATATTTATACATTTACAACAGTTTGTCCTATTTAGGAAAATTGTTTTCAAATCAAGCATAAATAAATTAGTTTCGTTTTTAAAACAGATCAATCAGGACCAAATAGTGATACTGAATATTTCTTTATATTCATTCCTTCGAACCAAATGCTTGTTGAAAATATAATCTCGAAGAAATACATCATTAATAAAAAACTTGCTCAAAATATAGGGGTTTAGAAGTTGTCTACTAAGAAAATATCAGAGCGGTCTCCATATGTCAATGTTTCATAGAAAACCACAGTGACAAAGAAAATATCTGAACAGTTTCTTATCGTTTAATTACAATAGATTTATGTATGTACGCAAAACTTAAGAGATGTTTTCTAACATAAGCGAAAAATCTTTGGAGCCATCATGTTAATTAACTGTCCTTGAGAACAAAGCACAGGCCCCAATTATTTGGTATAAATAATTATTTTAATGCCTTTGAAAATTGGTTACAATCGATCTATTATTTCACCTAGCACTCATTCAAATGTCCTCTCAGAATAGAGTTTTTGGACTTATAAATGTTTTCAATATAAAAGTAAGTTTAATATATGTAATAGTTCAAGTATCGGACCATATAAGATTACTCCTCAAATGTTAAAACACATACCATTTATAATAATTGGTGGGTTGGACATGGTGTATTTTGAAATTATCACCATCACCTTTCAATTGAGCGACTGACAGTTTTTATATTGTGCACACACACACACACAAAACACGCTTATAGCCAGAGTTTGTAAGTAATAGCAGGAGGTGATATTTTAAGTTTTGTGGATTTTTGTAACGACATCCAATGTTTTATAAAATGAAATTTACTTTAACACATCGTTACAAAAGTAAGTACAAGGTATAAATCTTGACGCTGTTACACCATAATTATCACGTCATGATCGAGGCGACGAAAGCATTTTTTTTAAAACTCTCCAGTCATAATATATAATTGGCCGTCATTTAGCACCTTGTCGCTGCGGCACCTTGTTAAGACAACAAACTCCACCAAACACCACTCTGTTATTGTAGTCTTCGTTTCTTCTTATTTTTATCGTCATGATAATAGTTTGTTTTTTTTTTACCATCTTCACTAGAATTATCAGCACTAAAGAAATTGGACCTAAATAAAAATACTTACTACCAAAAAGTATGCTAACTATATATATATAACAGCTAACAAACAACAATAATAATAATGATGGTTACCTTTACTGGGTTGATGGTGATGATGATGATGAGTTTCCTTTTTGTCTTTTACTCGACAAGAAGGTGTAACTTCTTCTCTCACTCTTTCTGTAAATGAGAATGGGAATCATTTAAGTTTTTGTTAAGTATTTTTTAGCTTTCGCCAGTAATTTAATCAATGCATCGATAAACATGTGAATGAACATATTTTGATTGTTTCCCAATTTCGAGTTTCTTTGACGAAACATCATTATGATGCGCCACGTGAGAAGAGCCAAAGTGTTAAAAAGCCCACTTTTTGTGGCAACCAACCAACAACTATCATTATTATGAAAACAAAAAATGTATTTCAAATAACATCTTACCGTTCGTTTTTTTTTTAATAAATTTGTATTTTTACAAAAAAAAATATTTGTTGTTGTTTTTTATTTTTTGTTGTTGTTGTTGACTGGTAAAATCATTTTCAATTTGTTATCGTTTTGCCAAAGTATGAATTTCAATTTGAATTCTTCTTCTGTACGGGGTTTTTTCTTTTAAAGCTAAAAGGAGTGTGTTAGTAAAAAAGCGTCCTTTTTTTGGAAAAAAATAATTTTGTTGTATTTATATTATTAGGGACAGACAAGATTTAGTTTTTTTTTTTTTTTTTTTTTGGCCCCTTGCCTTGATTTTTTACTCCATTTCAATTGCTGTGGAAATTTTAGTTTATTAATGTTGTTAACATAAATAATAAATAACACTTTATAATGACGAACTCATTTAGTAAAAATTAAAAGAAAAAAATATTGTTTTAAATAATAACGTTTTTTTTTCTTTTAACCTAATTTTGAGAAAATAACATAAAGCAATTTTGAAATGTAGATGACTTTTAATCAATTTCTTATTAATTAATATCTATAAAATGATTCTTTTCAGTGATTGCAATTTTTTAAATAACATTTGATGTTTGTTGACAGGATATAAAGAAAGAAAGAAACTTTATAAATTTGTTGCAAAAATTTTATTTAGTTTGTTTAAAATGGCAATCAAAAACTAATTACCAAAAAAATACATATTCCAAATAACCAGTACTTTAAAAAAAATGTTTTAAAAATTCTATCAGATGTTTTTGCAACTTAGATTTATATGGGACTCCGTTTGTGCGAAGAAAAAATAAGGTATGGATGTTCTAAGACATCGCTTTTCAAAATTTTGGTTCTGATTATTATATTCCTTTCGTGAGCTAGATACAAATGAAAATATAGGTCCTTTTTAGATTTTTATATATTTCAGTCAAAGAAACAATATTAAAGAAAATTTGGTTATGCAGGAGAAGTCTTTGGAGCGTGCCTTAATTGACACAACAAAAGTTTAGAACTAGGCCCAAGTTACAGTTTTTCATATTGACCAAATTAATACAACAAAACTTCTTTGAAAATTATTAAAATTCAAAACATAATTTCATTATAAATGTTCTTCCTTTTTATATAGAAAGGATTTCTCTTATACGTTTGTTATGTATGATATGTTCAGACTAGACAAATATTTGATCAAAATGGCGTAACCACAATAAAAAATACTTGTCAATTCTCCATTTTAATGGTAATAATTGTTACCCTTACCACCCCAACTATAGTGTTGGGATATTATGTTTGTAACTCACAGAAGAAATTATCGGACTCATAATCACTTACTCCCTGAGTCGATTTAACAATTTCCGTCCGTTTGAATGACTGTCTGTCTCTTCATGTAAACCTTGTGAACAAATAATTTTAACCCTGGAAGGGCTTCGTTAGTCGTTTCGACTAACAATGAATGAGTGATATTTCTTTATTCGTTGCATATTTTTTTGAGAATTTTGGGTATAACACCTGCTGTAAATAAGAGCTGGAAATCTCCAGACGTAT
The DNA here is from genome assembly GCA_001735545.1 of Phormia regina. NCBI lineage: Eukaryota > Metazoa > Arthropoda > Insecta > Diptera > Calliphoridae > Phormia > Phormia regina. The sequence goes on from MINK01171975.1 coordinate 4,396, forward strand.
GTTGCTGTGAGCGGTGTGTGCGGTTTTAAGCAACCATGTTCAAATTGGTTGTAATCAGTGTTGTAGACCTTGTGAACAAATAAAATAGTTCGCAATTTTAAAAATGTCTTGATGAAATTTAGCACAAATAATTATTTTTGCACAAGGACCTATTGAATGAAATTGGTAATAAGTGTTGCCAGGACTATTATTAATAAAGTTTTTTTAATTAATTAAAATATTCTCCTAGAATAAGCGCAGCAGACGAAATTTCGCTAAATATAAATAATTGAGTTCTTTTGTGCGAATTAATACAAAAAAATTCTTAAATTTGTGATTTTTTGCTATGTATGTATGATGTTTAGAATCAAAAAAAAAAAGCTAGGAAAAAAGCTAAAAGCAAAATTAAAAAGGCTAAACTGGCAACGATGGTTGCGATTTCCTTCCGAATGGAAGATTGACGATCATAAAAAATGCCTTGTTTGTCTCTAACATATACTTCGTAGTACAAAAAGCTCAATACAAAATTCCCTCCATTAAACCGCTCGTTAGGGTCCAATTGGTATGGAGATTACAATTCAATCAACATTGATCGTTGTCATTTTATAAATGATTTCAATTGTTCTAACTTTTTTTGTACCTATGGTGTCAATGGTCATGTGGAAAGCGTCTCGCTAAGGAAATACCATCCTATTAGATTAAATAAAAATTCAGCCTGGAGAGCTTTTATTGTGAGTGTAACTCAGTCTCTAATTGGAAAATTTATTGCAAATATCGTAATAAAGACGGTAAACAAGTTGAGAAGGGTTTATGCTGAACCAGTATTTTGTAAACTCACCCAGTCTTAATTTTGGAAAAAATTAAGGTTTGAGGGAGTATTATTGGTTGATGGAGCTATTGTAATAGTCAGCAGTTATACAATAAAATAGGTGGTTTACATTTAAAATGTTGGTGCTACAGTAGTATATGTTGGGCCTGATGGGATATACGAATAAAACTGAACACTATCATTACATCTTCAACATTTCCAAGCTCCTGGAAAACTGGTAGAGTTTATTTATACCCGTACCAAAAAAAAAATTACCTTGTTCTTGCTAAGATTATATAATCCATTAATGGAGGAGGATCATCTAAGTTCTAGGCTTTTAGAAAAAATTATAATGCATCATGCCATTGGTTTAATTTTGAATATAACAACAATTCTTACAATTTATTGCTTTTTTTATCCTGGACTTTTGTTGACACTTTTAAGTCGTGAAATATTGTGGTCATAAGCTTCAAAGTGATTAATTTTGATTCTTCTTCTGCTTGCAAATAGGTCTCAATATCTAGAATCTGCAGGAAGAGATCATCCACTCTGAGAACTTTTAGAGGATACCCCAAGGATATATTTTAGACTACTTTTATTTGTTATAGGACGATCTTTACCGAAATTACGTTTTGTCGATGTAACACACTCTTATGCTGATGATCTCAGCTTTTAGCAGATGATACTGATTTAGGCATAACATATCTTGAAAATAATGTAGATTCAGATTTATTACCAAAAAATTAGCGTTTGACCCCACTGTGCGTTGAAATTGCCAAAGTTGTTGTGTCAAAGTTGTTCGTGTTGTTATATTTATTTATTACTTACTTATTATCACTTTTAAGTTATTTAAGTAAATGGGCGTGGCACCTCGCCCATATGGAATTTCAAAATAAAAAGTAGTCTATTTTTTCTTCCGGTTTAGCCGTTTTTAGGCGGCACAACAAACACACACAAATTAATTTTTATTATTACAAACAAAAAATAATAAAAAAACACAAAATTAATAAAATTAATTTTATTAATTCCATAAATTTGTCTAAATTTTCTTCCATTTTATTTTCTTTCATATTTTAAAAACCTACAAAAAAACTGGACACAAAAAAAGCATTTCCGCCGGCGGCCTCTTAAGAACTCTACATTTTGCGGCGGTGCAAACGGATATTGTTCGACTACGGTGTTTTTCTACTTGGTTTTTTTTTCTCTTCTTCAAAATTCCCATTTAGTTTATAAAATTTGCTGCATATAACGAAAAGTTTATACCCCCGTATTGTGTCGAGAAAATTGATGATGTTGAAATGATAAAAAACGACGACGACTTTTATAACCGACAACTTTATTTCCACGCAAATTTTTTTGCAATTTTTTTCGGATTTTTTTTTTGCAAAAAAAAAAATGTGTGATTTTTTTGGATTTTTTTTTTGTGCATTTTTTTGGATTTTTTTTTTTGCAATTTTCGCAATTTTTTTTTTTTCAAATTTCTTTTTTTTTTTTTAATTTTTTCCATGTGTGGTGAATTTCCGCTGGTGTGGTGAGTTTCTAAAAAAAGTGTGGTGAGTTTCTCCGGGTGTGGTGAATAAAATTTTATTCACCACACAAACCGTTACTCGAAAAAATGCACGGCATTACCGACGCCCCGTGTTACCTTATAAACTACACTGCCTTATCATTAATACATACGTTCTTCGGAACGGTTTTTGGCATTACTAGTGAATTGTAAATGGTGTTAGTAGTGACAATTATTTTTTATTTTTTTTCATCTGGCATCTTTTTACACAAAATCATTTTTGTTTGTAATTTTGAAAAAATAATTAAAAACCGTTATATATATATTCTTTTTGTTATGGAAATCTTCTGCATCACCCAGCAAAAAGGAACCGAAAATGTCATTTGGTGATGAAAAAAAAGAGCTGCGGAAGTTCTATTTTAATAAAAAAAAATGCTGTAAAATTAAATTTTCTTAGAAATTAACCTTTTTTCCCGCTTTTTAGCGGGAATTCATTTATTTTTCCCTTTTTTCTTCCATAAAAGTTCTAAAATATTATGCACTTTGTTCGTTGCACAACTTTTGTTGAAATGAAAAAGTTTTCTTTTGTTTTATTATTAACATTTTCATAATAAAAGATGATAAAAAAATTAAATTTTGTTTCTAATGAGAAAATAAATGAAAAAATAATTAAAAAAAAAACGTACTTCAAAGTTGAGGTTTGGTGAATTTTAGATTTTTAATATAATATTAAAATAATAATAAATATTTTCTAATATAATGAAAAAATATATCAAAAATCTACATTAATTATATTTCATGGAATTTTAATTTTTATGTTCATTTGTTGTACAAAAAAATTACAACTAAAATTCCCAAAATATTTCCATTAATTAATCAATAATTTTTTTCATTTACGCGAGCTGAGCTGGAGGATTTTGTTTAACCGGTAGGAACACAATTTCGATCTTTTCGTATATAATTTTTGACAATACAATTGGAAATTTTGGAACAAAATTCAAAATAAAATTTAAAAAAATTTTAATTATTACTTACTTAAATAATCAAAAATTAAGAACATAAATTAATTATTAAATTCTAATATACAAAACAAAATTAAAATTATTCATATGCTGACAAAAGAATACAAACTTAGGTATTACTTAACAAATATAGTCTGAAGTTTTGAATAAGTCAGTATTTTGTTGGGTATCCTTTGTTTTTATGTATTGCTACAACGACGATGCATTCATTTTGCCATTCCCTTGTAACCGCAGCTGATAAATCTTCCTTTCTGGTGTAATTTTGAGTCCGTATTTTGCGATCTACTATTTCCCCATAGATTTTCTATGGTGATTGGGCAGGCCACTTCCAAAATACGTTCCTTATTGGATTGTAACCTCTCGGTTTCAACCATAGAAGTGTGTTTGGTCATTATCGTGTTGGAATCTCCAAACTAGCGTCATATTTTCCTCAGCGTATGGATACTTTACATTGTTTTAATGTCATAGTATCTTTTATAATATGAATTGGCCTGAAAAACATCCCCAAACCATAATATTGCCACCACCAAACTTAACTGCCTTGTTAGTATATTTTGGGTCCAATCTCTTTCCCTTTGGTCGTATTACAAATGTTCTCCCATTGCTGCCTCTTAAATTAAATTTGGACGCATCCGAAAATAGGACAGTATTCCATGTCTGTCTGTTCGAGTACTAATTTCCAATTTTAGATTATTGAGGAGTAATTTTTGGTCATTTCTTAAACTCTCTTGCTATCAGATTATTCTGTCTTTGTGTAGTTTTACGAGGTCTTCCCTCCAAGATGTTGAGTTTTCACAGTACCTGCTCACGAAATTTTTTTATAATTTTCGAAACTGTTGACTTTAAACTTTTTTGTTTTAAACCAACACTAAAATAATTTATAATTTTTTTAATTTTTAAATCTTCAGAAATGTTGACTTTAGCCATTTTCGTTAACTATTTGCATGGATTATTAATTATTATACGTAAAGATTACAAAAAGAAGTTATGAATATTATCAGAATAAAACAAGTATTGAAATAACTGTAAAACATGATGCCTTTACATCGATTTTCTTAATATTCTTTTTGAGTTAGTCTTCTTTATTACAGAAGTTTAAAAGTTTCCATTGTATTGTCAACCACTGTATAATAGAAAAATAAGAAACAAAAAGACTAAAAGCAAGAAAATATTTTAATAATTATCTTGTCATTGTCGCGAAATTTTAAAATAATGTTAAATTTTTTTGCCCTGCAAAAATTTTATAATAATTATTCGCAAATTTAAAGAACCCCTAATATACACGAAAATACACCGAAAATTTGAAAACAACGACGTATCATCAAACTTATGTTATAGGAGGCTTAATTTCACATAATAACGAATTCAGAGTGAAAATTATTAAAAATGAAATAATAATAATAAGTCATCATCAGAAAGAATTCTTTTCAATTAAAATTTTTCTAAATGCGTCTCAGGCCTCAGAAAATTTAAATCTTAATAAAAAAACGAGAGACAAAATATTAAAATATAATATATAAATAAAAAATATATAAATATAATATTAAGGAGCTTTCAAGGTAACACATATTGTAAATTATTCTTGCAAGTTTAATACGAAAATATGATTTAAATATTTCATTTGTAAATATTGTATTGTTCTTAATTTTTGTTTATTTAAAAAAATATAATAGAAAATCTAATTTTTGACAAATTTTATCTATCTATCTATCGTCTAAAAAATAATATCTTTACCAACAATATATTCCATGTTTTAATTTTAACAAGTTTTTTTGTCCCTCCTGTAAATTTATAAAAAGGGATTTTTCATTCCCCGTACCACACATGGCATTTTCTTACGTATTTTAAGAAATTTTTCTGTGTATTTTATACGATAATATATAGTTGAATAAATGTAATTTAAAATTATTTTTTTACTGTTAAAAAAAAATGCGAAAATCCTAATTTTAAAACATAAAGTTCATTTTTCGTTTTATAACCGTATAACCGCTTTTAATTCCTATTTAACGTAGGGTATATTTGAATTCTGATTGATTATATTTAAAACTTCTTTTACTTAATTAATATTTCTCAACAATAACAGTTAAGAACGGAAATGTGTTTGTCAATCCATCAATTAAATATGACTCGTTTCTCTATTATACCTCAAATTGTACGCAAACATTGCTTAAAAGAAAGAATTCTAAAAAACACAAAAATCACAGTTTTAGGTAGTTCATTGAACTTTAGTCATATTTGTCTGCTACTTTTGTTAGTTAGTATGTTACCAATAAAAAACCAAACTCACTGGTTGTAAGATATTTAATATTTTTTTCCTATAAGCATATTGTCTACAACCTTTCAGCCACTACCTGTTTATTTTCTGTATCTTGAAAAAATCAAAAATCTTTTTTCTTACTTGTTTTTTTTTTTTTCTGTTACCAAAACAAAGATGACTTTCTCCTTTCATATAAAAGATGTTAAAACTACATACATATATACACATCACAAATATTCATGGACTTGTTTATAAATATATAATTTGTAGATTTGTAGATTTTTCGTTTTTTATAAAAAACCCTTAAACTTTATTTTTAACTAAAAAAATTAAATTATAATAAGGAATAATGGAAAAATTCAACATTAAATACTAAAACTGTGACAAAACATTAAATTAAACAAAATAAAAATACAAAGACTTTTGAGTAGATTTTCCCTAGATTTCAAATGATTTATGATTTTAATTAGTGAGCGATCTTAATAGGAAAAAATGCTGCTTGTTTGTTATTTGGTTAATAGCCAAATAGCGAGAAAACGGGTGTGGTCAAACCTACAACATTCTATCCATCCAATCGGTGAGATTGCTAAGTTCACCATCTTTAGCGGAACATTCATAGAACTGAATGTTTTGCTGCAAATGAGACCATTCAAAATCTTTGCCTTGTTTACCCAAATATACTGGTTTATTAGCATCATCATCGCCAACTGATTGCAACTTACGGCTTCGTGTGTCACGTATTATATTCCTACAAAAAATTAACTAATATAGCAAGCATTTTTGGAATAAAAACCAACACTAACTATATATACTTACATTTCTTTTTCCAAAGAAGTTTTAATAACTTGTACACTTTTGGCGGTAGCCAAGTCTTGTTTATTGCACAATACCAAAAATGAGCAAGGCAAAGTTGCGGAATCGGTCAAGATGGTATATAGAGCACTGAAATAGAATTTTATTTGCTACGTGTTGGAATTTATTTATGATAATAACTCACTCAGCCACATCACGTATATCCTTTTGGATAGTTACCGAGTCCAAAACAAAAATAATACCCTTGGCGGTTTTTTTATATTGATCAAAACATTTATCTCGTACTCTATAGTGACCGGGTATATCTACTAAACGTCCAGTTAAACCACCAATTTTATAGTCACCCACATTTTCCTTGAGAGAAGTGAAAGTTTCGGGAAATTTATTGTGTAAAACACGCATGAATACCGAACTTTTGCCCGCTTCATTGATGCCAGTCAAAACAAAATCTCGTCGCGCAGAAGATCTTTTGCGCAAAATAACAAACAGGGCTACATCACAAGATAATAAACAATTACTAAATCTCTTTTTAAATTTTTTCTTTTGTTTCATTAAATCCCACTTACCTACGGCTATAAAGCCCACAATCATAGCCACCAATATTGGTGTCATATTCAATTCCCCCAATTTAATGGGTTCACCACTTCTTTGTCTTTTCTCCGTTTGATCCATTATGCCTCTGGGTTTTCTTTCTAAGTACTTGTTTAATTTATTTTTTGTTTTTATTTAATTTAAATTAAATATTAAAAAATAATAAACTCGCATCACAATCGTCAATCAGCCACGCAAGAAGCAATTTAAATGTCAAAAAATCAGCCGTGTCAAGTTGATAAGTGCTGCCAGATAGTTTAGGAAAATAAAAAACAAGCAAATAAAAAAGTGATGTCAAGTCTTTGGGCAATAAAAGCGTTAATAGTGGATAATTTGAATGAATTTAGATTTTATGAGAATTTTGTGAATTTCCTGGGATTTGTTTTGCCAAACAAAATTTGATATTTTACAACTGAAAAGTTTAGCAAGGCACTGTTTCTTTTAAAAAGTATAGTTTTCTTGGTTAAACTAGTTTTTTTTTTATTCAATACAATACAGAATCTTCTGCACCAGTTCAAACATCTCCATTGAATAAATATAGAAAAATTTAAATTTAAAAGAGCATTTTCCCAAAAAGAATATTTCAATTATTTTTCTAATACCCATGCAATTTTTTACCCTCAATACTCCTCACTCTCTATTTGCGAGTTGATAATATTTTCAAACTAATTTAATCAATTCAGATGTATTTTATTTTTTATAAAAATATATTACGTATATGAAGGAAACGATCTCATGGTATGAATTTTCAATTGAAAACAACAGTTTAATATAAATTTCATAAGTTATTATTTATTTTGAATCAATACATATACATCTTTAAGATTGATATATTGTCGAATATATAACTATATATAAAAGAACAAATTGCTAATAAGATATTACTAGTAGCCGTTGTTATAAAAGTTTGGAAAATTCGTTTTAAAGAAAAACTATAGTATAAATATTAGCTGACATGCATTAAAACATCAAAAGATTTGGCGATTTCTTGTGATTAAATGCATTTTATATGAAGGGTGCTTACAAGTATGAAAGAAAGAAAAAAAATAAATAAACAACAATTAACTTTTTAAAATCTATAACTAGGTTTCTTTAAAGATTCTGAATTGAATATGTTGTAATGGTGTGTTGTAGCTGCAGTGGGTATATAGAGTTATTTTAATAAATATTTCTGCAATTCTTAGGTAATAATTGAAAAATGTTGGCGTTTTTTTTTTTGTTTAAGAGCATAAATTAAATATAAGCATATATATTTTCTGTTTTGTTGTTGGTTTTTTTGTTGTAAAGATTGAAATTATAAGATAAATATAAGTAGTAAAATATATAAAAGCATAAATTTAATTTTGGAAAAGAGTTCGTGTAAACTCAATATAATCTAGAGCATCTTTAATGGGTTGTCCAGAGCGGGGTTCTACGTAAGGTTTCATACGCTGCACACAATAATCGGCCATATCCTTGGTAAGATTCTAGAGAAAATTTTTTTTGTTAGTTTCATAGTATTTTTATGGAATGAATTAGGTAAAAAAAAAAAAATAACTTACGCAATATAATTCTTCCTTGGTAACATAGGGACGATCGGAGGCAGTAATGGCGCGGAAAGCATTTTCAATTTCTTCGTAGGATTGCACATTCTCGGTTTCTTTGGAAATCATGAAGGCAATATATTCTTGCAGGGAAACATAACCATCGCGGTTGGGATCGACCACATCCAAAATGGCTTCAAATTCTGGGTCAGGTTGTCCTTCTTCCACCATGGGTAGATCATAGCCGAGAGCACGTAAGCAGGATTTGAATTCTTGATGATTGAGTTTACCACTCTTATCCTTGTCGAAATGTTTGAACATCATGGAGAATTCTTTAAGGGAATCTTCTGATACGCCCGAATGATTGCGTGCCTGTATCTGTTGTTCCAAATTGTGTTGCATTCTCATTGACAATTGATCCAATTGATCCCATTGTTGTGCCAAACCGACAGTAGAATGTTCCGTGTAACGATTATCCAAGATCAAATGTTCTTCCAATAAAGCGCCTAGTTCTTCAATTTTCTTAAGATCAACACGACGTGCTCGTACTTCTGTGGCTTTGACGCGAAGTGCTTCCAGTTGTTGTTCCAAAGAACCGGAACCTTCCATCATGGATGTTCTACACACATAATAATTAGAGGAAAAATGTTTAGTTGTTAAATATTAAAATAGAATTATTTTTATTTTATTTATATTTTTTGTGTTTAAAATAAAGCATAAGTATATAATAGGTTGGTTAATTTGTGCATGTTAAAAATTAATTCATATATATTATAGTGTATAAAATTATTATAATAGCAAACCCTGCCTGAACTCAAATCATATATTAATCATAATTTTAAAACGTATAGTCCTCTATTGTACTGGAATCTGTATTGTACTGGTTACAAAAATTATACTTTGTCATAAAAACTCTCCTTTATCTCCCTTATTATAATTTGAATTCAAAAACTAAAATTTTTATCTCAATTAAAATAATATGTTTCGAAAACATCGTTAAGCAAATAGAGTAAATAAAGCAGAAATTAAAACCATAATATAAATCTATATAAAATTTAAGAATTTCCTATTCTAATATTGGTAATATTGTCTCAACGATTATATTAATTGAACACAACCAAAACAACTGATCTAAAGTTAAATGAATATCAAAACTCGGACGTCTTCAAAAATGTTAAAATTTAACTAATCTAAACTAATTAAAACAAAACAAAAATAATTTATTTATATAATAATCCAATTGAATAAAAATGTTTTCTTTGATTAAAAATAGCGTAAGGCATGCATAAAATAGAAATAAATAAAAATAAAATATATGTATACAAAGCATGTTGCTTTTTTTACAATACAGCGCTAGCGTTGATTGTTGTACATGGGTTAGGCTGTGAACGAGGTCATCGAGTTATTTAACACTCAAACTCTTGACTAAACCCCTTCAGGTTTATGTATAATTTGGTTATAAATTTTGTATTTTTACAACAAAGCGTACGGCGGTTATTTAAATTTTTACAATTGTAAATATCCAAAAATATTAAATTCTTTTTGGAAATATTTATATACAAGAGATATTCGTAAAAGACAACACAGTTAGTGTGGCAATTTTAATACATAGTTTTGTTTGGTTAACTTCAGTTACACAAATAAAAGACAGACAACACACATTTTTAGAAGAAAATTTAAAATCGTAGAATTTTTCTTTTAGAAAAAAAGTAAAATAAATTATTACCCTTGACCATTATAACCCAGCATATAAAACCTAGAAAAATTAAAAAGTTGTGTGAAAACATATTTAATATAAAGTGCCAAGTGCAAACATATTATAAATCAAAATAGTACCCAAAGACCATTTATTACAAAAATAGTGTAGATTTTAACAAACTTAAAAACTTTTTAAAACTTACCTAGTTTCGGTTAGCCACTGATGGAAGAGATTTGCATGCTTAGCGAATTCTTTGCGCAATTTATCATTCTCTTCTTGACGTTTGGCTTCCTTGGCCAATTCGCCATCTCGTTCCTCTATGATCTTTTGCAAATTACGCCAAGTTTCTTCAAGAGCTTCCATGGTGAACCAGGTGTAGGGATTGGGTCCAACATTGAAGCTCTTAATTTTTTGGTCTAAAGCGGACAAGGCCTTGAAGTCAGCTTCAGCCGATGACAAGGAAGCTTGGAATTGGGCATGGGCATCGCGTAGAGCACGAATTTCTTCGATCGAATTGCAACGAACAGGATCGGTAAGATCTTCTTCGGCATTTTCGAACCAAGAATTAAAGGCTGAAGCCTTCTTGGCGAATGTCAAGTAGAGTTCTTCGATTTGGCGGAATTGTTCCTGCATGGCCAAGAGACGCTGTTTGCGGGTCTCGGAGGCATCACGCAATTTCTGCCAGCGTGAAATGACATCTTCATGACGTTTAAGTATAGCTGGTGACTGAGCGTGGTTGGCATTGATAAGTTGATCCTTTAGAGTAGTGATGTTATGGATACCCTCTTGTTCGAAAGCATTAAGACCTAAACCAAAGCACAAGCCATCAAAAAATTAAAAAAAAAATCTTTTCAAATCAATTTTCATAAATGATAATAAACTTACCAGCGTCAAATGTCTCTTGTTTGGTCAACAAAGTTTGTACCGTCGAAAGATCACGTCCATATTCATCGGAGCGCACATAGTTCTCCTTATCAGCAATCCAGGATTCAACAACATCAGCCTTCCACATGAATTGCAAGTAAGCAGAATTGTCTAACAAAGATCCCTTGCGTCTAGCAGCCAAAGCATTCAAATTATCTAATTTATTGCGCAGTTGTTGGCATCTTTGACTAATGGAATCTCCATGGTGATTCTTGGCCTCAACCAATTCAGTACCTTGTTCACAGATCAAGGCACAACGATCTTTGTGGGCAGCAAAATCGGTTTCAAAAGCATCATGTTTCTTCAAGAGACCTTGTACAGCAGCCATGGAATCACCATAATCATCAACAGACAACAATTGTTGTTTTTCGGTTATCCAGGCCTCTTCCTCTTCGACTTGAGCCAAGAACTGTTGATATGTTAGAGACTCATCCAATTTCTGACCACGAGTAGCAGCCAAGTTCTTTAATTCTGCCCAAGCCTGGTTAAGAGCCTTCAGACGTTGTTCAATTTCGGGCACACCCAAATTGGAGACATCCATAAGTTTTTCGCCAGCTTCTTGTACAGCTTGGATAGCAGGTTCATGGGAAGCCAATTCAGCTTCGAGACGTTTGTGTTTCTTCTTAAGATTTTGAACACCGGTCAAGTCACGGCCATAATCATCGGATCCGACCAATAATTTCTTCTCCTTAATCCAGCTCTCTTCGTCGGCGATGTCACGGAAGAATTGATGCAAAGTTAAAGCTTCGTTAAGACGAGCTTGACGATGAGCAGCCAAATTGCAAATGCGTTCGTAGCGTTCATTGATGCTTTGGCGTTTCTCTTGGATGCCAGCACTATCGAATTGGCCACTTTCAACCAACGAATCAGCCTGTTTATTCATATCCTTAATGCGATCTTCATGGGCCACAATGTCAGCTTCAACCAATTGATGTTTCTTCATGAGATTTTGCACCGAAGCTAAGTCTTTGCCAGAGTCTTCGGTGGTGAGTAGAGACTCAACTTCACCCAACCAAAAGTCCAAATCTTTGACGGCAGCAATGTAGGTACGCTGCTTGTTGGCCTCCTTTAGTTTCAACGATTTCTCGGTCGTCTTGTGGGTAAGGTATTCCCATTGATCGGCGATTTGGGTAAGACGTTTCTGAACGGCATCTTCAGAACCAGAACATTGCTTCTTGTCAATAAGATTTTCACCCATGGCCAAAACACTTTGAATACGATCGGCATTGGCAGCCAATTCAGCTTCAAATGCCTGATGTTTCTGATGTTTGGATTGGATGTTGGCTGGGTCTTTGTAGCTTTCCTCGGTGGCCAATTGCAATTTCTCAGCAATCCAATTCTCGATTTCATCAGCATCACGCGAGAATTGTTGCAGTGTTTGTTCGTCACCCAAGCGAGAACGTTTTGTAATAAGACCTTCCTTCAAGTGGCGCCAGCGTTCCAAGACTTGTTTACGCTTATCATCAATCAAATCAGATGCATAATGATTTTGATTGATCAACGTATCAGCGAGTACTTGCAAAGCGGCAATCTTTTCTTCATGACCATTAATGGCCTTATCGAAATCTTCATGTTTCTTAATCAAAGCTTCTACATTGTCACCCTTATCATCGACATCATCGGCATTAAGGAAGGCTTCACGAGCTGACATCCAAGCTTCGGCCAATTCACAATCACGCATATACAATTGCAAATCGAGATTTTGCTCCAACTGCAAACGACGTTCGGTCCAGGCCTTTTCCAACTCTTCGCGAGTCTTGGCCAAATCTTCAATTTTCTCCTTGATTTCTGGAGAAGCATAATGATTAGCTTGCAACAATTCGTTGCCAAATTGTTCAAAAGCACCAAAAGTACCAGCACGAGCATCAATTTCAGTACGATGTTCCTATATAACCGTAAACGTGGGAATAGGGGAGATTTAAAGAATTGTCGAATGTTATTATAGAACATAAAATAATATAAAAGAAATATAAATAATTTAACAAGTGATTCTTTTTATTTTTATTATTACAACCCAAATGTTAGACAACATATACAATAATAAATGGATAAAAACATAGCGTTGGTTATAGACAATATTCCGATAAGAATATAATTCACATTGAATTTTATTCTTTTTTTCATATTTTATTTCCCGTTAAGGTGTTAGATTAGATAGAAATTATTTTTTAGGCGACCAATTAAACATATATTAATTAGAACTCTAAAGAATTTATAAGTTTTTCGATTCCCTCTCAGTTAATATTTCAACGATTTAATTAGAAATTTTTAATTAAAAATTCTTTAGAAGCTCTTTTGTTGCTTAAATAACTTAAAACGAAACCATTAAAATTTAACTGCAATTTAAAGCTAAACGATTTTTTTATGATTAGCCATGAAAAACAGATGAATCCACCGATTTATGATATTTTCCCCATTTTTATAATCCTTGCTAACTTTCCCAAGAAATGTACCAATGAGAAATGCATTCTGAAACCTTTTTAACCCATTTCATACCTTGAATGTTTTATTAAAACGATGAAACGAATGTTTGTTGAAGTATGTTTATTTTTATAGTAAATAAACTAAAATTATTATTTCCAATGTTGCTTTAGACCTTTTTTTCCTAATTTATTCTAGCAAAGTTTTTAATGCTGCCATAATTTATGTTACTTTTTATTTATAAAATATCGTAATAGTTTCTCCATTTTTTTTTTTTAAATTTGGCAGAATTGTTGAGAAGATTTTTAAACTTTTTCCTGTGAAGTTCAAATTTTGTTTATATTTTATTCCTAAAAATCATTAGTACATAATTGGTATTAAAAAAAAAAAACTAGCATTTACTTTTTAGATTAAACTGGGCACTTGGGATAGAATCGACCATGAAATCAGCCTCAGTTGGCATGGGCGGAAAGCACAAAAGAATTTTTTTTTTTTTTTTAGTTGAAGACTAGAATATTGGTACAGAACGGGTTAATTTAAGGAATTATTTGATAATAAATTAGCAATTTAAAGGGACTTTTTTTTTTTTTTTGGACATAAAACATATATACAATTTTGTATGTTAGTTGGAAGAAACTATAAGGAATTTTTAGAATACATTAAACAGGGAAGATAAGGACAAGAAGGGATTATGTTTCAATTTCTTTAAACACTATTATCATTTTGATATGGGCAACAATAATTCTTGGAATAAAGATTCAAATTTGGACTCATTTAAAACAATATTTGGGTATATGTAAGTATTTATAGGTGGGTAAAAATGATGTGTTGTGGTGTCTGCTGTATGAATTGATTCGCGATGATAATGATTGAGATATACAGTTTATGAATGGAAATGTAGTGTAATACACATGATGTATGCATGGTATGTAATTTATGGCATGAATTGCTGGCATTAAATTAACAATTGTATTAGCAATAAAAAATCAACACAATTAAATTATAATACAATAGCCATTTAATTAGGATTTACAAATTATTTTGCAAATGGTAGTAGAGTGCGTAACAAACAAACATTTTAGGAATTTACTTTTTTTTTTCAACGTAATAAATAAAAAAAAAACACATTAAAATTTGTACAACAAAAATAAGTAGAAAAAAATAGAAACTTTGATGATGGATGGTGAAAACTACCTCTTTTGGTGTTGGATGGAAGAAGCTTTTGGCGCTACTATTTCCATACATATATTCGATTTCAGAACGATGAGCCTATAAAACACACACAGACGCATGAATTTTGTAAACAATAAAGAAAATAAAATGAAAATATATTTTTGTACAAATATAAAGAATGAATGAAGTAGGCATGATTGAATGATAATGACGGAAACATTTTTTTTTTTTTTTTGTTGAACAATTAAGAATTTGATCGTGTGTGTGTTTGTTTGTGTTGTGGTATTGTTGTTTAAAACAAATTCCAGATTTTCCGGAAAATGGTAAATCATAGCGCACACGTACGTCACCCACGTTGTTTTATATAAAGCAACAAACAAAACAAAAATACAATTTGTTTAAATCAATGACATTGTAAATTTTGTAAAAATGTATGTATAGCTAATAATATGTTCACTTTAATTGTTTAGCCTAAACAAACACACCTGTAAGGTGTCTTCCATTTGAATTTTAAGCAGCTTTTTACAAAAGCTTTAATGTCAAGAGTTTAACTAGATACAATAACATACCTGATGTCTTTCGATAAGAGCCTCTGCTCCGGTTACATCATTGGCCAATTCATCCGAGGTAACCAAACTCATCATTGAATTGATCCAAGCTAAAAGATCACGATAGTCACTAAGGAAACGTTGCAAGTCATAGGAGTCTAAAAGTTTTTCTTTGCGAGCAGTGGACTTGGTAATAATAAGATCCCACATTTCGTTAATTTCTTTTTGTTTGGCATAAGTCTGTTCTGCTGTATCGGGATGAGATTGCATTAAGCGATTGGCGGTCTCATCCAATTGACGGATTTTATCACGTAAGGCAGCCAAATCACGTTCAACACCCTCATGTTTACGTTGCAAAGTTTGAACACTGCGTAAATCCTTGCCCAAATCGTCGTTATTGAGAGCATTCTCCTTTTCGGCAATCCAATCTTTGGTTTCATCAATATCACGGTGGAAACGTTGCACCTCGTGGGCTGAACCCAATTGACTGGCCTTCTCGGCTGTCAAAGTTTGCAAATTGTTCCATTTTTCATTCAAGTCTTGCATTTGTGATTGAATCTTCATGGCTGCTTCAGTTTGACCCAAAGAAGTCAGTTGAATGGCAATTTCATTCATATTGGCCAAACGGACTTCGTTGGCTTTCAAGTCATCATTGAAATCGTCGAATTTCTTTTGTAATACCTCAACCTCCTCCAAATCTTCACCTACTACATCAGCGATTTGGGCATGATTTTCTTTGTCCTTAATCCAGTTAGCAAGATCAGCAGCTTCACGTACCAAAACGTAAGCCTTTACAGTTTCGTTCAATTTATTTTGACGTTCACGGGCTAAGGTAAGCAAATTGTCGTATTGGGAATTGATTTGTGCTTGACGCTTAGCAATTGAGTGGTTGTCAACCAAATTTTGTTGACTAGCGCTGAGGCCGGCTTCGATTTTTTTAATGTAGGCAGCTGGAACGAAACCTTGACGATCATTTACCTCAACCTTCCACCAATCTTTGTTATTCGAATTCAAAAGGGTCAAAACATCACCCTTCTTCATGGAAACCTCTCGAGGACTTTTTTCCGTGTAGTCGTACAATGCTACAACACATTCCTTTCCAGTAATATCCACAACAGGAGTTTCTTGTTGACGACAGTTTTTGGCCTGTTCTTGCAAGGCTTGAATGGTATTTCCAAAAGCTTCTAAATCGGAAACCAAGGCTTCATGTTTCTTTAAAAGGGCTTCTGAGGAATCTTCATCCTTTCCGTAGTCGTTGCCAGTAGCAATAGGTTCCTTTTCACGCATCCATGATTCAGCCTCATTGGCATCAGCAAAGTATTGATGAGCTTGTAAAGAATCTTCCAAGTCTTGTTTGCGTTGGTTCGATTTTTCTCTCAAATTATTCCATTGATCTTGTAAAGCATCCAAACGTTGGCGAATATCTTCACTTGCAAAAGGTTGATCTTTTAACATGTTTTCACCAGAACTAATGACATTCAAAAGACGAGCTTCATGATTGTTGATTTCGGCCATAACAGCTTGATGTTTCTTAATCAGATTTTGAACACCAATCAAGTCCCTACCACGATTGGTGGAAGCAGCAATTGGTTCTTTTTCGCGTATCCAAGCAGCTTCATCTTCCAAGTCTCGGAACAATTGTTGCACTTGCAAAGAGTCCATTAAATGTTGTTTACGTTCAGCCATGGGAGCGGCCAAAGCGGCATAACGAGAAGATAAATTTGCTTCTTTTTGGCGAATGTTGTCGGCATCGAAATGTCCAGATTCAATGAATTTGTTAGCTGCCACCTTTATGCTTTCAATACGGTCTTGATGAGCCATAACATCAGCTTCCAAGAGAGCATGTTTCTTTTGCAAATTTTGTACCGATGTCAAATCTTTACCATGATCTTCAGATAAAAGTTGACCTTCAATTTCGCTCAACCACAATTCAATGTCTTCAATGGTGCGATTGAATTGTTGTTGTTGGCAAGCTTCGTGTAACTTGCAACCCTTCTTATCGGATGCTTGAACTAAAGTTTCCCATAGAACAACAATTTCTTGCATGCGTGTATTAATTTGGTCAGCAGCGTAATGTTCTTTTTCAATAAGTTCGGTACCCACAGTAGTAATATCTTCAATGCGAGATTTGTTGGCATTGAGTTCATGTTCAAAGTTTTGATGTTTTTGCATTTTGCCGTTCAAATTGGTGGGATCCAAATAGCTGTCATCGGTAGCGAACTTTAATTTTTCACTAATCCAACCCTTGGTTTCATCACAATCGCGTTCAAATTGTTGGTAACGATTTGAATCCTCCAACAATTGTCGACGTCTGTTCGATTTCTCCAATAATGCAGCGCGACGAGCCAATAACATTTGGCGACGTTGGGCGACATCATCAGCAGCATAGTGTTGACCATCGATAAGTTTGGTGGCAAAAATGTCAAGGGCTTTGATTTTTTCCTCTTGCGCGGCCAAACTCTTTTCAAAATCTTCATGTTTCTTGATTAAAGCCTCTACGGAATCCAACGAATCGCCTAAATCTTCATTGGCCAGGAAAGCCTCCTGTTTGGCCATCCAGGTGTCAGCCTGTTCAGTATCACGGTAGAACAATTGCAAATCCATGCATTGCTCGTACAAAATGCGTCTATCTTCCCACAAAGAAAGTAAAGAGCTCTTGTCGTTTTCTAAAGCAGCCAATTTTTCTTGAATTTCAGCAGCAGCATAATGTTCACGTTCTAAAAGTTTTTGTCCCGATTCAGTGGTCAATTTGAAACTGTCTTCACGAGCATCGATTTCTCCCTTGTGTTCTTGGTGACGTTCCAAGAGAGCTTCGGCACCAGCAACATCTTTAGCTAATTCATCGGCTGAGATGATGGCTTTCATGCCATTAATCCATGAAACTAAATCACGGAAATCAGCCAAGAAACGATGCAAAAAGTAAGATTCATCCAATTTCTGTTTACGTTCCCCGGCCTTGGCCTTCAAACTTTGCCAATAGTTGGCAATTTCAGCCTGCTTATCACGAATTTGATCGCTGTGGTCAGCATGAATAGAGCACAAACGCTGTGCCTCAGCACCCAAGGTGGAAACTTTATCTTCCAAAGCTGCCAAATCACGTTCAACACCCTCGTGTTTACGTTGCAAAGCCTGTACGCTGGCCAAATCGCGACCATAGTCGTCAGAAGATAGAACTACATCTTTCTCTGCAATCCAGGCTACAGTTTCATCAGCATCACGATTAAAGCGCTGAATTTCATGAGCACCAAAGAGCTTCTCTTGGCGCACAATAGCAAGTTGTTTCAAACGTTGCCATGCCTCATTCAAATCATCTTTACGTTTCGTAATGGTATCGCGATCAGGATGGGCATCCTGTATTAATTTATCGGCCAATTGGTTGACTTCGGTAACACGATATTCTTGCGAAGCCATATCCTTTTGGAATTCATCGAATTTGCGTTGCAATACTTCAACATGTTCCAAATCCTGACCAAATTCATCGGCAGTAACAAAGGCTTCTTTGTCCTTAATCCAGAACATAACCTCTTCGCATTGACGTAAGAATTGGACTAGAACCAAAGCTTGTTGCAATTTTTGACCTTTTTCAGCCAAACGGCTCAACAACAATTCCCACAGACGGTGCAATTCATCGAGACGACGTCGAATGGTCTCCGAAGCAAAATGATTTTGATTGATCATTTCCTGGCCGGTATTGTCCAAGGAAACAATAGCATTGCTATGGGCTGATACTTCAGCCTCAAAAGCTTGATGCTTTTGAATTTTAGCCTGAAGATTTGTGGGATCGCGATACGATTCTTCGCTAGCTGCCTGTAGTTTTTCATTAATCCATGATTCCAATTCATCGGCATCACGCTTGAAATATTGGAAACGACGTGAATCTTCAAGTTTTTCACGTTTTTGACGGGTCTCAATTTTGAATTCATTGTAACGTGACAAAACTTGTTCACGTCTTTCTTGAATATCTTCAACAGTTTCGAGGATTTTAACCTCTTTAGGAGTAAAATTCTCCATGGTCGTTCGTTATTATAGATAAATTTCCGTTTAAAAACAAATTATTTATCGATTTGTCTGCAACAAAGAAAATGTTAAGCATTAAATTGAAGAGTTCATATTAAAAAAGAATTACATTTACCAGAAATTGCTCTCGTTTAAATAATACTGTCACTTATTTCGCTTCTTTTTTCGTTTTCGCTTCAAACCTAAAACAAACAAAATAAACAAAAAATACTTTATTTAATAAATAAACACTAAATCAGAACGACAATGAAATCCAATTAGTGTCTGTCTGATTATTATATAAGAATACCGTTGTGGTGTTTATGACATTTTATAATTGGGGAAAGAATGTGTGATATACACAAATTTTTAAGCCAGTGATTACATAATTTCTACCACAAGTCCACAAGATACTAAAACAATTGAACACTAGAGAATAGTATTCAGTGTGTGAATGAGTGAGAAAGAGATAAATGATATTAGAAATTATTTGTAGTATATGAAGTAAGCAAAAATTTGTTTAATATGACCGTTTTTTACCGCACCCTAATTAAAAATTATTCCCCCACTTTATTAGCTTAAAAAAAAAAAAGAATAAACATATTTTTTTTTAATTTCTGTATGTTTGTCACTATTTAGGGAAATTTAAAGAGGTATGGAAGGGGTAAACTAAATGAAGACATGACACACTCAATATTTTTGATTAAGAAATGAAAAAATAACCCTGTTAAAACACAAGCACTTGATTACTAAAAAATATCAGTTAAAAGTCTTATCAATTCGCAACTATGCTTATAACTGATAAGGAATATTATGATTATGTACTCGTTGCTCTTTTAATTCAATGAGAAATCTTACAAATACTTTTTTAATTTTTGTTTGTGTTAATATTGAAAATTATAAATTTTTACATACACGATATGTTTATGAAGTTTAATATTACGACGAAATGATGTCATTTATGTGATTTTAATTTAATTTGCTAAATAAAACATAAACTTGTTATTATTTTATTTTATTAATTGTAACATTTAGAAGCAAATATTTCGAAAAGACTAACGTAATTCGAAAATTCTTTGCAAAAAGTAGTTTAATATAATTTTACAATTTATACAGGTAGGAAAATAAAAGTTTATAAATTATTTAAAAACATTTTTATACCTACGGTATTTTTAACCAATTTCTTTTCGAGATCTCTCTTCAATTAAAAATACTTTTTTTTTAAATTTGTAAATATTATAATAAAACTTTATTTAAAATTAAAAAATAAAATTTCAGTTTAACAATAAGTTTTTTTTCTCGTAACAATAATAAATTAAAAATCATTTTGAATGTCCATCAATGAATTCGATTTTTTATGATCCTCTTCATCATTATTATCATTTTCATTATCACCTAAACTATTATGAGTTTTTTGGGAATATGAAGCGGTATCCTTTGTAATAGACTTTAATAAATTTGAAATTTCCGCTGAAACTAACGAATCCCATTCATGTTTTAAAACTGACACAAATAGTTCATTGACATATTCAAATGCAATGATTTGTTTCTTAATCATATTTATAATTAAACGGCCCAGTTGTTTATAACAAATTGTGGTAGTGCCAAGAGATTCGAAAAATGCTATAGTAATTAAAGCATCGTAAATACAAATGCCCGAAGAGGAAAAACTATCTAGAGCCTGAAGCATATTGGGATGCAACCAGACTTGGCATGCAGCTTCTATTAGATCATCAGAAAGATGAGTATGATGTTTGGTTATAATATGTTGCAATAGTTGTATTATTCCTGCCCCTAGTAAATGGTAAAGGAATGAAGGTAATTCATTCTCAAATGATTTTGTCACATTTCTTAATAACTCAACTAAAGGTTTGGAATCTTTAAAACGATCTACTCTTACAGACGTACAATATAGCCAGTATTGTAATTCATCTATTAAATTGGATACACTTGGTGTTTCTTGGATTATGATTAACTGTGTAGATCCCATTTGTACTTTATTTTTATTAGCACTACAGATTTTATTGGCCATATCTTGTAGATTGGCACAAAAGAAATTCTCTTGAATAATATTGCTATAAAACCATTGAGATATTTTTAATTTGGCTTCTTTCTCAATAATCATAAAATACGTTTTCTTCAAAACTGCAGACGTTTCCTCTGGCAGAAGACTTTCTAATGCATTATTAATGCGCTTACTTAACATTTTCGGTATGGAATCATTCCATTCTTTTTTAACTTGATTATAGGCTTCATCGTATATAGTTTTTATACTATTGTAGACCGAATGATAATTAAATGATGTTATTTGATTCACTAAATTGTCAGCATTCGCTTTAGCTGGTAGCAGAATTTTGAGCTGCCCATCCTTTACAACACTTTTGTAACATCTTTCAGTACAAAATTTTATAATTTGTCGTGTGGATGCATTTTGGGAATGCAAAAATGCTTGTATTAAAGAATTCTGTATTTGTGAAATTTTCTTTTGGTTGCTATTTGAGGTATTGCCGTCTTCTTTGACCTCCTCCGTTCTGGGTAGCTCAGCTATACGCGTGGTTATGTGTCGATAGCGACCAGTTCTTGAGGCATTTTTAGTTTGTGCATATTTAGCCGGCATTATGGAAACTCTAAACTCTGCCAAAAATGGACAAGCTACAGGTAAAATAGATTCCAAATATAGATTTAAATCTGTTATACTAGACTCATGGCACACCTCGATCTTATTGTGTTTAAATTTATTTTTAATAAAATCTAACTCATTCTCCGTTGTTTGTAAGCTACGCCCTTTAAGTATGGCTCTGTAGTTATAATATTGTTCAGCTATAAATTGTTTCGATTCAAATAACCATCCTAAGCAAAGTTTTAAAATAAACAGGGAGGATGTATTAAAAGGTCTGACGTTTTCTAAACCTAAATAGGTATACAATGCATACATAAGTTTAAGGGTTTTCATATGATTTTCTAATTGTAAGGTGACATTATCCAACATTGCAAAATATTGAACCAACCAAGGAATGGCTATTAATAGTTTGTTCTGCTCAATAGCTTGCTCAAGTACTACACATATGTCGAAAGTAGCTTGCATTAAAGAACGTAATCTCACTTGATTCTTTTCAACCTGGGGTGGCATTGTGTTGCAGCTGCTAATATTGTATGGTAATGATATTGTAAAACCTAGAAATTTTGCTAATATTAGCATAGAGCTTAAAATATCTGGTCTTACTACAACCGTATCGTTAGGTGAACAATCTATTAGGGACTCGTTTGGTTCGTCTGCATAATTTTCCGCTTTACTTATGTCAATTTGATCCAAAGATGATTCGTTTTGTGCAGTTAGTTCTGTGTAAAGTTCCATTTTCAATTGTTCGGCAAAGGCCAACGAGCGGGCTTCTAGAATAAAATCTCTAAAAAAGGCTTCAGTTCGTGGAAATTGATAGTCCACGCTAAATTGGCTGGGTGCTATTAAACGTTGAGTTAGTTTGGAAAACTTTTGCAAATCCATGTCCAAACCAATTTCTTCGGGGGAAGATGCATTCGATGCAGATATAAGTAATTGAGATACAAATAATTTTGCCAAATGAGCCATATTAATGCAATTTTCAGATATATTAAATATTTCTTTGATTTTCGGCGTGATTTCTGACGAAAATTTCCACATAGGATTTAAATGATTAGATTCCCAAATTTTCAAACATTTGTAAAATAAATCTCTTTGGGCTCGAAAATTGGCAAATTCCTGGTTCGAAGTAAAATGATCTCGGGAATCTTGTTCATGTTGAAAGTATACATTGTTGCAAGGTTTGCTATCAAAAAATAAAGATGTATCACAGAATGGTTTCTCAGCCACCAACTGCTGTTTACGTTGATATATTTCCAATAAGTACGACTTAACATCATCGGGTAGATAAGAGAAACGTTCACTAATCAATACTACACCCAAAGATTTAGAATCTAAAGATCCCAAGGACTGTTTTTGTTGAGACAAACTCAATAAAGCAAAATAAACTGCATTAGACAATTGCTCTAAACAAGCTAGACCTTCTTTTTTATACGCGTCGTTGTCATTAAAATTTAACTGTTCTATATTATTACATGCTTCATTCATTGGGTTATTTCCTGCAGGGGAGGCATTTAATAGATTCAATAGAAATGATAATTCATTTAAAATATTTGTGGTCAAATTTAAATCAATAATTAAAACATAAATTTCTGATAGCCTTTTTAGTACTAGATTATTTTCGAGCTTTTTTAAGTCAAGAGGAATTTCCTCAGGCGTACACTCTTTGGCTGGTGTACTAGTAGTTATGGCATCAGCCGCTATGGGCATTAAAGGCAATGAAACATTTTTTATTTCTTTAGTTATTTCACTGGCATTTAACACCAACGATTTTCGAGCTGCCAATATGGCACATTGACCTTTATCCTCCAGCTCTGTGTTCGATATTTTAAGTATATTATTTTCATTACTAAATGAACTTTCTCCAGCAAATATGGACGAATTGTTGCTAGGTTCTGTCTTCTTACTAATGCTAATAGGTTGCACACGTTTTTTTGGCTTTTCGGCTTGAGTTTTATGACCGCTTTGATGTTGTTGCTGCTGATTTGCACTGGGAGTAGATTTCTTTTTATTAGAACGACTGTTCGTGGATGTATTCAAAACCAAAAAATCACCCAAACATAAACTTGAAGTAGCACTCTTATTAGCCGATCCTGGCGTTGTTGACAATCTACGTGAATTCTTCGAAACATTGCGTCTAACCGGTGTTGAAGTTGTGTCGTTTTGTTGGGAAAAACTCAAACGATCGGTAGATGTGCAAAGTTTAGGCGTTGTGACGAATGAATCAAATTCATTGTGTGAGCAATTTTTTAATTGGCTATTTCTAAAGCCAGCATTTTCATTAGGCGTTGAAGTATCCTGTTGTGATACATCCAATAATAAGCGTCTTGCAGTACCGGTTTCTTCTCTATTGTTATTTGATTTTATAGTTCTTACAGGCGTTTGACATTTTGGAGTCTCTGTACCAGGTGTGGTTTTCAAATGTAGCTCCGTATATTGCCTTAAAGTATTTAGAAAGTATACTGCAAATTCTTCTAAAGTACAATTAGTGGAAGCTTCAACTTCAAATTGTTTTAGAAACCATTGGCGAAATTCTAGATTTTCCGTATTTACTTCATAGTTTATTAAGCTCTTCAGCTTGTCCTCTATAGAGTTGGGCATTGTTTAAAAACTTTCGTTGTTGTTAAGAGGGGGTTTTGAACTGTTTCATCCAACAAGCATTACTCCTTTACAACTACCGTTAGACTTGGTATCTGAAACGGAAGATGATAAAAGAGAATGGTTGGTTGGCAAAAAGTGGCTATTCGTCTTGCAGATTTTTAATTTTTTTGGATTTTTATTTCCTCATTTGGCTCATTGTGACATCACTTGTTATAACAATAATTAACTACTTTACAGATATGATAGGTCTTAGTAGGAAGAAAATGGTTTTTAAAGAGACATATTTGTTAGGTAGTACATTGTTTTTGTAGGGCTTCTATAATTTTTTTCAAGCAGATTTTATATTTCTAACTCATTGGCATACATTTCTACGTAAATTATTCAAAAATTATATTACACCATATTGTGAGGCTTTAAGTATCTCAGTTTCTTTTGCTGTTATTAGTTATACAAAAACCGTATTTTAATTTTACATTAATTTTACTAAAAATAGATTAATTTTTTATAAGTCGTAAATTTCTTAAAAAGATACAAAATATGAAATATTTTCTAAACAGGAATAATAATTCTACATTTTTTCAAATTTTCATTTCATAGCTTTTATTATTTATTATTTCGTCTGCTATAAATCTGAAAATTAACTTGGATTATAATACAAATATTTATAAAAGTCAATGACTAAACCAATACTTATGAGGAAATATGAATTGAGAATGAGAGCATCAATTAAGAAAAATCGTTAAAAACTGAATCGAATTAATTAATTGAATTAAATATATAAAAACAAATGAACAAACATATTATAAATATTATAATGTATTGTATTAAGTAATAATTTTTTTCAATGATGAACTACGCTCTTTCTCTCCATTACCCCAATTACCCACAGTGGTTTTAATAAAAAAAAAAAAAAAAAAACAATAAAAATACTTATCAAAATAGCAAAATGACGTAATTCTTCAAACATGGAGAATATAGTACATAAAAAATGAAAAAAAAAAAATCAAAATGTAAAAACATACATACTTCCACTAACAACAACCAGCAACAATACGAGTGTGTCAGCTAGTAAAAGACGATTTCAAAACAAGAGTTAAATAAAAAAAGTCACATACATACATATGTACATATGTATGTACATACATTTTTTCAAAGGGGGAAGAAAAAATTGTTGCAAAACACGAACACACCAGAAGAATTAAATCATACACAAGGTAATGAAGATGGAAAAATTAGGTGGAAATAAAAATCAATTTTCTTTCGAAAGAAAGTACTTGAGCAAATGCACTCACTCATGAGTGGGATGAATATGTGAACACCGGTCGATCGTTTTTTGTATCATCATTAAACTCATTTGAATGTTACTTACTCATTTCTATCCTAAATATTTCTGCTAAAAATAGATTACATAGTCAAGTTAGTAAACAAACTGTACAACAACAATTTAAAAATATTTTAAATATAAAATATTTTAAATATAATTGAGCAAAACATTGATAGAACAAATATGTATCTACGAAATACTTTTCAATCTATAACAATTAACCAAAAAAAAAAAAATACTAGGAAGTAAAAACACAAACCAAAACATTACAAAAAAAATAGAAGTTATAAAAAGATGTATTAAAAAAATGAAGTCACAAGTGGAGGAAGAAAAGAGAGAAAGAATATATTAATTGAAATGAGCACACTACACCTTCTTCTTCTGTATTCAAATCAATACGCACCACGAACGGATGACGTCGTTTTTCTCACTCACACACACACAATAGAAAAAACTTTCTTCTGGATATATTTTTTTCATAGGATTTTTTCCATATATACAATTTTTTTTCATGAAAAATTTATAATTTCTTATAGATATCTCAATAGATTTGCAAAAT
Source organism: Phormia regina (assembly GCA_001735545.1). Taxonomy (NCBI): domain Eukaryota; kingdom Metazoa; phylum Arthropoda; class Insecta; order Diptera; family Calliphoridae; genus Phormia; species Phormia regina. The sequence continues at coordinate 30,758 of MINK01171975.1, forward strand.
ATATTTTATTATTAGTATTATTTAATCAAAATAAACAAATTTACAAGAATTTTCTTTTTAATTAAGGGTGTGGCGTGGTAGTACTAAATTTTCTTATTGATTTTTCACTTTCGCTTATTATTTTTTAGGGATTTTCAATAGTTTTATTGGCATTGGTTCGTTTTATAAAAAAAAACACTTACACTTTTTTGTATCTTTTAATTTTTGCTTCTTATATTATTATTTTTTTTAATTGTTTCAAGATATTTATTCAACTTATAAAACTTTATACACGTCCGACCGTATCAAGAGCAAAATACAAAATGGTGACCAGATGCTTGCGCCGACTAATTTCAACGGCGGCGGCGGCTTTATTAAAATTTTTCGGCGACGGCTCATAATCGGCTATTAGCTAAAAAGTCAGTTTTCATTCGGAAATTATTACATTGTTCTTTTGAACTGTGTTAACCAAGGTAGATTAAGAAGGTAACGACAACTCTACAACAACTTCAATTCCAACAAAAATCCCATGTATTTTGTTTTTGTATTGTAATCTGATATGTCAACGTTAATCTTGACATTCCACCATGTTTGTTTCAAAAAACAATTCATATAATAAAAAGGGAGGAGAAA
>MINK01171975.1:31395-51795 GCA_001735545.1 Phormia regina
AAAGAAATGTAAACATAAACAAAAATTTGACACTTCGAATTACAAAACTCAGTCCGCCATATTGATTTCAAAAATAAAAAAAATTCTCAGCTGTTTTAATTTCGTTACCTTCTTAATCTAGCTTGGTGTTAACCCTTCTTATGCAAACGTGTGTATGTAGCCATTGACAAAAAATTCTAGATAGCGTATCGCAGAAATCTGTTGAAACTAGATTTTTACCATAGCATAATTATAAAGTACTCGCACATCTACAAAAACAATAATTCATTTTATTTTGTTAGTGTAAAACTACTCCTCACAATGTCAAAATGATATGAACAGAAAATGAGAGAATAAATGCTCAAGAAAAAAATTTACATAGGAATACAAAAACAATTTGACAGTAACGCGAGGTGCGTCGATGTAAAAAATTGTAAAACAGCTATTCTTACGAGTTATACTTCTAATATATACTATTGATTTTTACGTAGCCTACGCGACTTTTTCGACAAAATCTACTTATAACTTTCTTGCAAAACAACCAAAGACACAGGGTCGTTACATAATCGACTGTTTCAAAAACATACGGTTACGTTTACTTTGTTGACCAAGTTGCACAAAGTGTTTCACGCTGCTTTCTTCATTCTTCGTTGCGTTGAATAGTGACTGGTTGGCCCTTAAGAACTGCTGTATATTTTCTTAGCAAATACCGAAAAAAAGCTTAATAAAATTCTGATTTTTTTAAGAAAAATCCCAATTTCTTCTATTTGTAGTACTACAATGACGGTTTTATGGGCCAAAATTATTGCTTAACAATTTTTTTAAAATATTTTTTTTATAATCGTCTCTAACAATTGCAAAACTTTTAAAAGACCTATTCAAGACAAACATAATTACTATTTTTTGAATAAAATGTTCTAACCCATGACGTTTAATTGCTGGTAGGGAAGTGAAGATTAATTTTTTTTAATACATTTCCCTAATATAGAGACATATATATATATATTTAAAGGGTTCTTCCTAAAAAATGTTCAAAAAACTTCATTAAAATTGATATTTAACAAGTGAGCAATGTTATATTCGGCTCGGCCGAATACTATTATACCACCATTCAAGTTTTTCAAATTTACATTTATATGGAAAGTGGGCCGTTAAAGTGTTACGGACAAGCCTAACTTTTGCTTTCCAAGTTCTATTATCGACCTTAAACTATACGTACACCTGAATCTATTCTGTACAAAATTTCGTTGATCGTATATGCTTTTGTTAAATAGATATCAGCAGAAACTATATTTGAAGCTTCAATGGACCACCCTGTGTTTCTAGTATTTTGCAATAAACGGAGACGCGGTAAAGGGGTGGACCGCGCCCTTTTTGTTGTCGAGTTATGTTCGTCTTTGAACTAATGTGTAAAATTTCCCTTGAAATTTTACTTATATGGGATTGCACGTAAAGTTGGTGGGACCACGCCCATTCTGGGTTTCCCGAATTCCTATTGGCCTCGAACTATCTGCTACAAAAATTTCGAAACGAAGCTAAATGACCTTGATTTCTATTTTTTTTTTTGCCCATATTGGCAGGTGGCGGGGGTAATAGTAAGTGGCGGGAAAAGTGGTGGACCATGGCAGTTTTCTGTTTTTTGAGGTTTTATATTTGCCCTTGAGCTATTTAGTTAAAAATTTATTGACGTTTCTCTTTGTATGGGTAGTGTGGGGCGATAAATGCGAGGAGCCACGCCACTTCTGTTTCGAAGTTTATATCGCACTCAAAACTAACGTACAAAATTTCATTTTGTATATGCTTTCGTTAAGAGATATCATCAAATCATTGAAATGAAGCTACAATGGACACCCTGTGTTTTAGTATTTTGCCTATATGAGAGACGGGCGGTAAGTGGCGGAACCACGCTATTTTTCATTGTCGAGAATTATATTGGTCCTTTTGAAAATATTGAATAAATATCGTTAAAATTTCACCTTATAATGGGGAGGTGGGCGGTAAAGTGGGCGGACCACGCCCATCTTAGCTTCCAAATTTATATTAACTTCGAACTATCTGTACAAATTCGTTGCATACAATGCTTATTTCTAGGATTTATATCAGCACAAAAACTTTGAAATAGAGCTACAACTGGACACCCTGGGTTTTCTGGTACTATTGCCCATATGGCAGCGTGGGGGTAAGTGGGCGGACCTCACTGCCTATTTTCTTGCATGTGTCGAGATTATATGGTCCTTGAATATGAATAATATTTCGTTAAAATTCACCTTATATGGGAGGTGGGCGGTTTAAAGTGGAGCAGCTGTTTTACAATTTTTTCATTGATACACCACGCGTTACTGTCAAATTGTTTTTGTATTCCCATGTAAATTTTTTTCGTGAGTATTTTAGTCTTTCTCTCTCAAATATTCTCTCATTTTCTCTTCATAGCATTTTGAAATTGTGAGCGGTAGTTTTACACTAACAAAATACAAGGAAAATACAAATGCATGTGCGCACAAAATTTTGTTCATTGCTCGAACATGAAAAAAGCGTGTGTGGACGGCGCGTAAAGCGTGAATTAGTTGGTTGTTTATGTGACGCTTACGCCCGCGAAGGAAACAGCTGATCGTTTATTTTGCGCGTATTATTGAAACTTGACGTTGGTGTGATGTGATGTCTGAATCTGTTGAATACAGAATTTTTGCACGTTTTTCCGTTACAGTTGTTTTACAAATAAGAAATATTTAACAGAAGAAAAGGGGAAAACCAATAAATAAACAAAGAAATAAATAAACCAAAATAAATACATACACAAAAAATTAAATAAATAAGTTATTTTAGTCAGAGTTGCTTTTTTAGGCCTTTTCAAATGAAGAATCTATGGTAGTTCTCATAGCATAATTATAAAGTACTACAAAAACAACAATTCTATGTGTTTTGTTAGTGTAAAACTACTCCTCACAATGTCAATATGATATGAATTGAAAATGAAAGAATAAATGAGAGGAATAGTAAAATGCTCATGAAAAAAAATTACATAGGAATACAAAAACAATTTGACAGTAACGCGAGGTGCGTCGATGAAAAAATTGTAAAACAGCTATTCTTACGAGTATACTTTCTAATTATACTATGATTTTTACGTAGCTACGCGACTTTTTGACAAACTCTACGTTATTTTTCTTGCAAAACAACCAAAGAACAGGGTTGTTTACATAATGAATGTTCAAAAACATACGTTACGTTTACTTTTGTTGACCAGTTGCACAAAGTGTTTCACGCTGCTTTTCTTCATTCTACGTTGCGTTGAATAGTTGACTGGTTGGCCCTTAAGAACTGCTGTATATTTTCTTAGCAATACCGAAAAAAAGCTAATAAAATTCTGATTTTTTTAAGAAAAATACCCAATTTCTTCTATTATGTAGTACTACAATGACGGTTTATGGGCCAAAATTATTTGCGAACAATTTTTAAAATATTTTTTTATAATCGTCTAACAATTGCAAACTTTTAAAAGACTCATTCAAGACAAAACATAATACTATTTTTTGAATAAAATGTTCTACACCCATGACGTTTAATTGCTGGTAGGGAAGTGAAGATTAATTTTTTTTAATACTTTTCCTATATGAAGCAAATATTTATGCATCATTTAAGGGTCTTCCTAAAAATGTTCAAAAAACTTCATAAAATTTGATATTTAAAAAGTTAAGAAAAATATAATAAATGTAACCAAATGGCCACACAGATTCTAAATGCGCACTTTAAGCTGTTGATTCTGACAGCTTATCAATCTGGCAGCACGGAATTTATTTGTTTTTCTATTTTCAACATCAAGAAGTGTCTTTGTTTTGATATTGTTTTGGAAAAGGAGATAAATTGGGAAGTGATAGAGAAAAATGGATAAATTAGCTAATCAGATTGGTTATTTAGTGTTAAAGGAAGATGGAGCTGTTCTAGAGTCTGGAGGGGAACTGCAGAATGACGAAAGAAGTGCCAATATATTTTTAGATTTTATAAATCTAACCGAAAGGTTTGTAGAAATCATACTCATTGATTTTGTTGTGATTTTTGGTCTTGAAACATATTGTTTTTTTTTCATTTTATTTCTTTTTAGTGTCGATGAGAATTTTATGCCAAACAGCGGCTGTGAACGTATATCCATTGTGTACGAGGATCACAGCTACAACATTTGTATGTCGAATAGGAGAATTTATATTGTAAAACTGCGTAATGGCTCTACAGCCATCAGGGGTGTTGCCAGTACAGGAGGTGTTGGCACTGCTTCGTCTGGAAATGTTTTATCGAATAATGGCGTGTTCGTGGAATCTGATGGTACATTGGGCACAACGGCAGCGTTAACTTGAGAATCCTCAAGCGCTGTCTGTTGCGCTTTCTGCGCCCATAGCTTTCGACAGCGCAGTCCCACGGACAGTGCTTGCAACCCATCCAAGGATCGAACTAGACGTTTTAATTGGAAAACACCGTTTATTTATTTAATTATATTGTTTATTTGTCAGCGAATACACCATCTTTAATTTCTTGTTCAAAAATGCGTTCTGCCTCTTTTGTCACATCCAATAGTGTAGCCTTTTGACTGAATATGACCACAAAACGTTGACGCCAATTAAAACGCCTCTTTACTATCCAAAAATCATCGGTAGACTTGATCATAATCTCCTCATAGCTAGTTTTATCATCGTCTCTTTGTGGCTTTTCAACTTCGTTGTCCGAAGAGTTGAATAAATCGGCTATTAGGTTGGTTACATTCTGTGGCAATGGTGTCCTATGTTGGGGATCTTCATCATATAAATTGCTGCTTAGTTTAAGACTTTGATCGTTTAAAAATAGATATTTAGGTGTCATATACTCGGCATTACTAGTACAATCTATAGCCGAGGCAGCGCTCGTTGAAACATTCACAGTACCTGGTTGTTTGGCTAAATAGTCCTCGATATCCCTGGCCAAAACATATAGTTGCGAATTAATAGCATATCTTAATTCTTCTAGCAATTGTGAGGTTATTTCCAATGATTGCTTGAAAAATAAGCACAACAATGCATTATTAGAAGGAAACAATAACATTTTGTAGGATGCCAATTGGCCATTTGTTTTAAGATAAATATTACGACTATTTAAGGGAGCATTAGACATAGGATCTTGTTGTGTTATTTCAATATTTTGAAATATATACTGATAGAGAGTAAATAAATTGGAACAGTTCAATTTGCCTCCACTGAAATATTTTAAGTTGGGAGATTAATCTTAATAAAATTGTTGGTTATTAAAGATTTTGACTTACACCACTACAAATTCCTTATAAAGAAAAATCGCATCTGTTATTATGGAAAATGTAGATTTTAAAGAATCTATAAAATTGTGAACTCGTAAGAAAAGAAACTTATCCAGAGGTAAATATTGCAAGGAATTCATAAATTCGATTATATTATTTGCGGGCAATTTCAATGAGGTAATGTACTGGAATGAAACAATATTTTTAGAAAAGAACATTTGTTAGAATAAAATTACCTTATTGAAAAAATTCTCCAATTTTTGTGTTAAATAATCACGAGCAGTTTCTTTATTATTAGAAAATTGATCCAAGATCATTTGGAATGTGCCATCTTCTAAGCAAAAACGATTATAACTTTGTATCAGTAAACGTCTGTAAATTGCATCATGTAGTTCATATTTATGATATTCTCCATATTCTACACCATCTTTCGAATGTATTTCTTTGGGAACATTTAATACTAAAACAAGCCAAAAGTTTTCTTCTGGTTGATATAACAATTGTGTGGTTTTTTCTGTATGAATAACTTCACATTCTCCTGGCTTTTCCGTAAATGAACTAAAAATTAACAAATAATATTGTAAGTTCACTTACTATAGGAAAAATAACAAATATAAAACTTACTCCGTAAAAGCTGTAAATGCTTGACTTAAACCCACATCACGTATTTTGGCATTTATATCAATATCTTTGGGATAATAATACAAGATTTTCTCCTTTTCCTATAATAAGATTATAATCATTTAATTCGATTTATTGGGCGTTTTAGTGGCAACAACTTTACCTGTCCCTCCTTTTGACCATAAGTGCTATTAAAGATATAAAAACTTCTTATGGTTACTTCAACTTTACGGGGTAGATTATGCATTTTTACTACGACAAAAATTAAAATATTTTCGTTTTATTAAAGAAAGACAAATATTTTACATTTATTTTTGTCCAATTTTTTTTTTAATTTTTGTTTTTATTCTTGAGATTTATTCTCAATTCCCTTTCCTTATTTTGTTACAAGTGCATTTCATGATATTTGACGTTTAAGTGCTAGATATCTGCGCCAGCCAGTTTTACAGGTGGCTAAGATGAGCCGCCGATTGTTTTCAAAAGCTGCCGCTGTCGTAAATATTTCGGCTTAATATGACTTTGTTCAAACTTTTACTAAATTCAATGCAAAAATTTAAGAAATTTAAATTTTTCACAGAAATCTCATAAATTTCCATATGATGTCCGCGATATTTTAAAGCAGAGCTGGCGCTTTATGAATTTCCGCCGCAATAATTTGCTCCTCGTGGCTATGAAATGTACACTGCTGCTTCAGCGTAGAGATTAAAGCTGCCAGATGGTTGGAAATGAAATTTAATAACCGTTAAAATTGAACTTTAAACTTACACAATTGTCTCAATTTCAAAGCCATTTTATTGCATGGAGACATGTTTTTTTATACGATTTTAATTGAAAGGGACACAATAAATTTTTAAATTAAACCAAATGAATGAAAAATGTATTTACAAAAAATAAAAATTTTGTTATTTTTAAAAGTTTGCTTTATGCTACGTTTGTCATTTTCCCACATTTTGATCGGAGAGCAAAAAAGTTTATATTTTCTGGATCCTTGTAAGAAATGACGGTACTATTTAGACTATGTCTGAAATTTTTTGAGAAAATTTTGCTATTGAAATTCAGCAATATAATTGTGTTAACAGTTAATCGATCAGCGAGAGTGTAGTGATATCAAAAATATGCATTGTATCATGCAAGAAAATAAAAATTATCTTGGTGGCAAAAATAAAATTTAAGCACATACATTTAAATATTTCAAAAATTTTCTTTACGACATTCGCGTGAGACATCCAGAAATACTCCTAGTTGGGTTTGTTGTATTTGTTGACCTAACGTTTTAACATTGTACATAAGCCTTGGTTTAAACGGCGTTTATGAAGCCCGCCGATAACTTACATACATATGTATATGATTTAAGCATTTCAAAATATCAGAAACTTTTAGTAGCTTTTCAAATGTAACTTTGTGAAAGTCGGTGTAAAAATGGTGGAGATATTCAAAAAAATAACTCTATTTTTAGATTTTCAAAAGCGTGTATAATAGACTTCGTTTTTACAAAAAAAGACCCAAACAGGTCTAGCCTAGATTTTTGCTCGATGTCCAATTCTATAAAGGCTGTGGACTTGTTTCTATCACAAATTTATTGTGATTGTTTAACGGTCACAAATATTAAATATTTTTCTTTAATTCCGGTTTTGGCGTTGCCTAACCACTTTACCACCACCCCATGGCTGATTAGAAAAAATTATTTTCATAAATTTTGAGCCGTTGGAGAAATTGGAAGGAGTACAACTCCTAGACCTCTAACGTTGGTTACCTTGAGTATGTATTTTTAAATTCATCAAAATCTGTAAAAAAAGAAAAATACATTGACCTGGAAATATCCCAGCTCCACCCATTCGAAATCGTTATTAGACATCTCCAACGGTTTTCAGGTTACAGAATTATTTCCAAAAAATCGACGAGACCATTGTGCCCTGTACTCGAGTGAGTATAGAAAATAAAATTAAAGTTTTCAATCATGTCATTATTATTACAGCTATGTTCACATTTATAAAATATTTGACCAAATTTGCGTGAACACTAGTTTTACAAATAAACATTTTTGGAGTTGTTTGATTTCGCAACTGATTTGTAAGAGAAAACAGCGGTAAATGTTCGGTAAAATTTTAGCTATAAATAGAATAAGTAGAAATATTTTCCGATTAAATTGGAGAAGATAAAAATTTATTTATTTACTGGTTACGTCATTTTGGTTAAATATTTGATTAGTCCGAACTTACCTTAACCCATTCGTGATAAGTTGTTATTCTCCATGTGAATTATAGATAAATGTGTCACGATACTTTTTTGTGTTGACCTGTGTAATTTATAAACCCGTTCTCTTTAATGCCACCAGAAAATAGAGATAAAATACATGGTTGACATTGAGTTTTCTCAAGTAATTATGTATGAGGAGGGTAATTAATCTTCAATACAATGTACAAGAACAATAATAAAAAAAATAAAGAAATAGAAAATTTGAATACTCTCTATTTAAAAAATAAATATTGTTTTTTACATGAATGAGTTTTCTTGTATTCCTTGTATTTTTTCAGCAGCCTTAAAATATTATGAACACTTGATATATAAAGAGATGTTAACCAAAAAAAAAACCCAAAATAAATAAATATTTAAGTAAATTTCTATACACAACTTTATAAAAAAAAGAAACAAATTAAATTAAAAGTTTACTTACATTGTTTGACAAAAACAACGGCGTTGTATTTAAAAAAAAAAGAGAAAACGCAATGCAACAAATATTTATGTAGTATGTTCATGTAGTAACTACAATAGTTTAACATTGTTGCTCCTATGTATTTACTTATGTATGTGTTTACAATCATGGATAAACAAAACGGCTTGGAAACCATATAAATAAATTGAAAAACGTTTAATAATTAACACTGTTTCCAATAAATTTATTCAATATTACAAAATATTATATACACGCCACATTATTACACATGTTGCAATAAGAGAGTTGTCGATGTGTCAAGTTCAAACGGCAACAAAGTTCTATGGAGAATTTAAGTTTTCTTATGGTGAACAAATTTAGTAAATTTGTTGTGTCAAATGAGAACTTTTTTTATGATAAAATTTTACAAATTAATTAGCAAAACTTTGATAAAATTTAATATGTTTTTTAAACAAATTTTGTTTAAATGAGAATAAGTACAATTTTATAAAATAAACCTAAAAATCTTAGTTTGTTATTTCATCGTTTATTTTACGTGTATTCTAATGACAACAATTATAGAAACGTGACGTTGATGTGATGTCTGATTCTGTGAAAAACAGACTTTGTGAATTCAACACACTTGTGAGAGAGAGAGAGAGACAACACAAAATAAACCACTTTTTTCCTTTTCACTTACATTTATTGCATTTTCACTTCAGCTGGCATTCCAACATACAAAAAGTTGAAAAGTTAAGTGGTTTTAGCCCTAATACATATAAATGAAATTTTAAATCTTAAAGTTAGAGTTAGGTTTGCTTTGATAAGCCTTCCATTCTTAGTATTCTTTGCTGTGAACATTGTTACCTTATTTACGTGAACACTCTAAGGTATATAAAAAAAGTTTAAAACTAGAAAATTTTAAACTTTTTTGGAAACAGTGTAAAAGGATAACCAAGATGTAAAAACTTGTTAAGCCTCTGCTATTATTTTAAGCAGGTTGTATATGTGCGTATATATGTGTGTATGTCATTTACATAAAAATTGTATGGAAAATGTAATGCAATATAATGTTTATGTTAATTTTATTTTTAACTGAAAGATATTTCCTGTTTTTAGGTTGCACATTGTTAAAAGTCGTTAGTAAAAGTACTCCTTGTTTTTTTTTTAACAATCAATGTAGCAAGTACAACAATTACCTTGTAGATTGGAACAAACCAAGTGGTAGCTTTTAATTTTCGAGACCAGCAATGGTCTCAAAAAAATATACAAATACATAATAATGAGTTGATACTAACGTCTATATAATTTTATGGACTTTAGGGTGATTCGCGGAAGTGGGTTTAATGTAATTTCCGCGAGATAGTTTTATATGGCAGCTATATTCAATTATGGACCTATTTTTGTGAAATTTGACACAAAGATTAATACTTAAACAGTACTTCTATGCACGGAATATTTATAATACATAATGCATTTATCTCGGTGAAATTATTTCCTTGATCTGCCGGGCTCTTGCGCTTATTATGTTTCACTTTATTGTTCTATGTAGTTGACTGTAAAAGAGATTGTTGTTATTTTAACTTAATTTCCAAAGTCTCCAGTTGTTAACAAATTAAAGTACCAAAACTCTATTAAAACTAACGAAAATTGCACATTGGGTGGTTGGTGGCTTGTTTAACTTTAACTTATTAATAAAGTTACAAAAAATGCCTGGAAATTGGATGCAATTTTTTTTTTTTTTGACTAAAAATATACGACATAGTATGTATTGAGGTTTGTATTCAGGCGAAATAAAATCCTATAAAGTTTAAAAAAAAAAAAAAAAAATCATATAAATTCATATACCACCCTCTCGTTATTTGAGTTGCATAAGAAGTTTGGTTTTATGCAATTACAATTTACGTAAAATAAACAACAAAAGTTTTTTTTTTTTCATTTGGTTTTAACAAACAACACCGGAAGCGGAAATCATATAAATAATAAAATGAGTTGGGTTTTTTTTATTACTGAAAATTCTATTGAAATATTAACTGCAGTTTTACATAATATATTTGTTTTCTTTAATAGAAATTACTTTTTGTAATTTATTTTTATTTGTAGTTTTTTGTTTTTGTCCTTTGAATAAATAAATTTATTTGAGATCTTTTTTTAACAAACAATTGCCACTTTTTGTTGCATATTTTCTTTCTTTCTTGTTGTATAGAAAATAAATTATAAAAAAAAATCGACTAAAACTTTCTATAGAGTAGCATATTTATTTGTTTTTGAATTAAAATAATACAAATTATAGGCTTTGGACCATTGGTTTTCTTTCTTATGAATTCTTGTAGTTGTAGTACTAAAAGTTTCATTTTTTTTACAATAAATCCATTATGTTTCTTTATAAGTAACTATTACAAGAATTTATAGTAAATACTTGTACAAGTTTATTATAGTTTAAGTTAAAACACACACACACACACACACACACACACACACACACACAAAGAAACAAACATATTGATAATGCAGATATTGCAATAAAACCTTTAAGTTATAAAAATGCTAATAAGTTTTTGTTGTTGTTGTTGTTGGTTTGTTATAAAGAAAGAAGTCTGCTAAGAAATAGTAACTGAAAATAGTTGTTGGAGTTAGTTTTCATGTGGCAAGTAAAATGTATATTTTCAGTAGTAGTAACAAGGTAATATTTTAACTGTCAAATATTTATAAACTGCAATAATATATTTAGCCCTTAGAAACACTGAAAGAAATATACAGTAAAGGAAATAAATTTCTTAAAAAAAAAATGTATAAAATCTTTTTAAATTTGCTAAAGTTTCACAGAAAAAATATTTCAAATTTTTTTAAATAAAATTATTAACTAAATTTGTATTGGAATTTCATTATATTATTTATAAATATAATTAAATTTTTAATTGGTCTGATAAGTTTTTTTAAAAAATTGACAGCTCTTTAAAAAAATATTATGGAAATTGAAAAAGTAATTTTTCTACAATTTTCAGCTCATTATGTCTTTTTAAGAAACTCATAATAAATAAAATCAATCACTATAGGTATTAATATTAATATTAATATTAATATGCAGAAAAATCAATTAAAAATTAGTTAATATAAGCAATTTCTTAATTGAAGTCAATTTTTAATATTTTCTGTGTTATTAACTAAAACATTTATTTATTTTTTTTTTTTTTGAAAATAATTCTGTAACTTGTGAATCAGTGGAGATATTTAAATAAAATAATTTGAATATGTTTTTTAAGCAAAACTAGGTCTACTTTATAAAAAAATAAGAGAATATAAAAATGTGCATTACAAACATCAGAACAAACGCATAATATCCTAATCACCTATGGAGGTGTAAAAACGTCTATAAATATGTATTAGAAAAAAAAATGTTCGGTATTAGCAATTTCAAAAGAATTATTTGAACATTTAAAAAATGGCTAAAAATTTTAAATTTTACAAAAAATCCAAATTTCTACAAAAATTTAAAATTTTATCAAAAATTTAAAATTTTATCAAAAATAAAAAAAAAAAACGCTTTAAATGTCAGTCTTTCATAGGTGAAAAATCTTTATAATTCAATTTTTGGTCATTTTTCAAATATAAATAATTTGAATACTTTTTTTTTAAGCAAAACTAGGTGTAGTAAAATTCGGGAAGGAGCCATTAGGAACCTATATTTGTATTAAGTGAAAATAAAAAAAAAAAATACTAATACAGAATATTACGTCGATACTAAGATTCTCATGTATTTATGCACTTTTTGGTGATTCCCTATGGTCAATTATGGACCGATCTTAATGAGATTTTGCAGGATAACTTATACTTATATAAATGTTATGTGTGTAAAATATAATATTTATATTAACATTTTGATGGAATTTATGCACGTTAAAGTGATTTTCGAAAGAGTGGTTCGTATGGAAGCTATGGTAAATTATAAAACGATCTTGATGAAATAGATTTATGATCACATAAAACATATTTGTATTAAATTTCATTAAAATATTTAAATTTTTAAGGTATGTTTGAGTATTAAACTCTATTTCGGGAGAACATTTTGTTATGGGAGCTAGGTGGAAATAATGGCCTATTCATGAGGGCCAAAATCAATAGGACAGCCAACGCCAACCAGACGGACGACGCGACGGAGGGTCAGTCGTTAATCGACTCAAAAAAGTGATTCTGAACTCGAACGATATATCTTTAAAGTGGTGTAAGGAAACATTTTTCTCTGGCAGTTACAATATTTGGCACAAATACCAACCAACTGTAGGTGTATATAAGGGTATAAATTAGTGCCGAAAATCTGATCCCAAATTATCCTCACCAAAAAAAAAAAAAACTGATAAAATCGCAGAAAAAGTCACAAATTCATATTGTGTTGCCACATGAAGAAGTAAGTTAGGTGCTAAGAAGCTGCAGTTAGTTCCTTTTTTAAAGGTTTTTTCTTAAATACTTTTTCCGTCACTTCCTTTTGAAAGTACTTTCCCTTAAGGTATTTTTATTGAAATTTACGCTTAGCCCATATCAAAAGATTAATAATTAATTGTTTAATATTTGCAAAATTGAATCTTTCTTAGAGATTATAAACTAATTTCCCGCTAAAAATGTATGTTATTTTCTCTTATTTTTCTTTGGCAGTTAATTAAAAAAACTACCGAAAAAAGTTTCTAAATATTTATTACTTTGTTCTGCTTTTGAATTAGTGAAAATGTTATTTTTCAGAATCTCTCTCTAATCGTTTTTTTTTCTTGCTGCAAATTTTCAGTATTTTTGAATGCTGTCATTAGACTTTATTAATTTTTATAATGATTTCTTTCAGTGAAAAATTAAAGTTCATACAGAAAATGTACTATAAATTATCAACACGGTTTAAAACCATAAAAAACTTACATTTGCTTTACAAAGCGTCACCACAGAGATTTATATTATGTATATGTAAACGAGAGAGTGTTCAAATTCGTTTTTCTGATAGAATTACCCCAGGTAGACTAAAATTATCAAATATTATAGAAATATTATGAGACTGTTGTGATAAGATTTCTCTACACAACTATCTTATAAGATTTACTGTAAAAAATACACGTATACAAAAGTATTAATATTAAAATTGGGTTAAAAAATTCGAATTTCTTAAATTTAAAGTACATGTTTACTCTGTGACTGAGTGAAAATAATGAAATCTTATAAGATTTATTAGAATACGTTTACGCCTTGTTTATGTAGATGTAATATAATATAAGAAAATCGTTACTCTCAAATTAGAAACTCTGTATTAATGTTATCTCACATATTATGTCTATGTGTAGACGGTATGTTATCCCTTTACATTTATTACAAATAAAAAAAATAAATATAACACCATTATTATTACATAATTATAAATAAACAATTATTACTTTTATAAATATTATTTAAATTATTTTCTTAAAATATTAAAAACGAAAATAATCCAATTCAGGCGCGAATCCAACTTAAGCTTTTGGGGGAGGAAAATAGAATGAAAATTTTTATTTTAGTATATATTTCATTTTGGGAGGGAAATTTCCTCTTTTCCCTCCCCGTGGATCCGCGCCTGATCTAATTGCAAAAATATCTTTAACTAATATACAAATTTATATAATTTCAAAATTTGTTTTTAACAAATTAACTATTAAACTAAACAACAGTAATTAAACATTTTATACATATTTGTTTAAAAACATTGTAATTAGTTTTATTTTTTTAATAAATACACCTACAACATATGTATTCATATACATATGTATATGTATGTATGTTTGCGAGAGTATTATTACAAATGTTAGTTGGTTTATATATAACAGATTTTTACATTGATTATTTAAATTAAAATCTGCTTATGCCACATTAAAGTCATTATTTTTTTTTTGTTTAATTTATTTTGCATATAAAACTGCAACCACTATATAACACATACATAATTACTGTAATTATAAACTATTTAATAATTTATAAAAATTTATTTTTACACTTGAAAATTATATACATACATACATACATACATACATACATACATACATAAAGTTTTTATTAGTAGTATGAACAAAAACTTAAAATTAGTAACACCTTAATATTAATAGTCTTTTGTATGATAATTTTAAATTAAAAGTTTTTTCTTATACAACTTCCTTTTTAACGTTTTAGTTTTCTTGTAGTTAAACAAAAAAAAAAAAAACTGATAAAGAAATTTCTTTAGTTGTTTAGTGTTAAGAAATCATAGCAACACAAACACTTAAGAATTATTTTGATTTAAAAGTTTTTTTCTAGAGGAAATTACTACCAAGTAACTTGGATTAATAGAGTAGAGTTTATTTAAGAAGAATTAATGTCTTTAATGAAGTTTTTACATGTCTTTGCTCAAGTGCTGTTAAATATTTTAAAGTTGAAGTATTTTCATTCTTGATAAATTAAATAGATTTGCCTGCGAGTAGTTCGTTATAACTAAACTTTACTGTGAACGATGGTTTTTCTGAGGAACATTAAATGGTATATAAAATACTTATATAAATGCATTAAAGTGTATAAAATATAAATTAAATATTTAATAATATTTATAATTTAAATTACACCAGGTGAAAGAGAAATATAAAATTTTCTACGATTGGTGAAAAACTGTTTCATTTTAAATATAAGGGCCGTGGACTTAGCAATAGATATTAAGATTTTTATTCAATATTTAGTTAGTGTAAGCAAAATAGTTAAAACTACTTATATTTATATCTAAATTATTTGTTTAATTTGTTGCTACATTTAGTTATTTTATAATACATTAAATAATTATGTAATTTAATTTGTTGACAAACTATAAAAATTGCTGATGCTTAAATTTGTTAAATAGTAAGTATATACTTATAGTTTATGGTACAGTAGGGCAAAATATAAATATTTTACATTAATTTGAGATTTTATATTTTTGTGATCTAGTTAATAATATAGAATACAAATTGACTCCAAAATAATATTACAGCAATTTTGAGAGGATGTATCGCATAATATTCTATTGAAATTGGTTTCCTGACAATTTTTTTTCGCATATTCAGGTAAAAGGTCAAGGATCAAGTTTTATGTGTTTATTATTAAAAAAATGTATTTTTAGAATTTTAAGATTTTTTTTTTTTTGGAAAAAATAATAATATCAGTCCAACCGTTCATCTATATAACCCCAATATATAGGAGAACGTGTTGAAAATTAGGCACAATTTTGTTTTTCAATTTCAAATTTTTCTATGTGTCAATAAGTAAAATATTTATGTAATTCTTTAAAATTATAAATTTTTTTGTCAGAATGGTAAAATCTGTCCCATCGTCTGTCTATACATTAGACTTAAATGGGTCGAAAAAGTTGATAAATGATTAATCTTATAATCGTTCTTCCATTTGCCTCTTTATTAAGATATAAAAATCTATAAATTCTGGTAACAAACAAAACTTAGCTGATGCATAGTGGTTTCAAAACACTTTTGTTTAATATTTCTGTAACTCTGAAACGTTGTAGATATCTTAGAGTTCAAGAGCAAGGTGTTTTTAAAATGATTTGTGTGAGCATAGGCCCTTAGTGGGTCAGGGGATTAGTGGCTGCCTCTCCAAATTTAATGACTTTTGAAGAACATTTATCATCTTTTCTTAAGACAACCGGAAAAACTTCACAATAAATTACGTAATTCTCCTGTTATCATTGAGTGGCAGGTTTCAGTTAACTCCTAGGGTTTTGGTCATTATAATCAGTAAGGTTTTTTTTTGGGTAATTATTTCACTTACATTTGTTTTCATTCATTACAACAGAATTAACTCCTGTAATTTGCTGCAAAAATCATGAAAATCTAAAGTAAATCACACTACTCCTAAATGATCATTGATATGCAACAGTGGTTGGATATGGGTTAAAGAAATTCAGCGATCAAATTACATTTGACTAACATTTTTATAAACTTTTAATTTCCATACTCTAACATAACATTTAATTTTTATGTAAACTTCTTAACGTTTGTAAATATCTTTTCCACTGTAAAATTGCATAAAACGTTTAAGGGAGAAAATGAGTTTATTTTAAACAATTTAAAACGCATATAAAATTCATTAATGTACACAAAAAAATAACCAAAAACTATAATAACAGTACAATAACAACAACAACAACAATAATAATAATAATAGAACAGGATAGGATAGGAGTAATAATAAAATAAAAACAAATAACAAACTATAAAAATACGCAATAATTTTTATATAAATTATTTGTTAAATGATGATTTATGTTGAGTTCAACATTTTATTTATATTTTATGTATAAAAATATCTATGTATGTATGTATACATATGTGTATGTAAATATGTAAATAGATTTTTATGATTGTATGCCTAATAATCTAAAAATTTACATTTACCAACAGTTGCTAAAATCTGTTGTTGATATGAGTGTTACACACAGAGATGCTTAAATGTAAATTATGTAAATTCATATACATATGTATATAATGATCATTTGTATAAAAAATGTCATAACTAAAAAATTTAAAATATTTTAAATAATACCGGCTAATAATAAAATCAAAAATAAAGTTAAAGTTAATAAATTATTCTAGTATTTATTTTATTCAATACAATTAAAATTATAATTAAATGAAAAGCACTAGCTGCTTAGGCTATCGGCTTTATTCTAGTATAGTTCAGACAAAAAAAAAATATATATATATCTTATATGAATTTAATTTCTTCCTATTAGTTTTTATATTTCTTTGTCCTCAACTGTATTCATTTGTAATTTAAATTAAAAAGAGAAATATTTATAGCACTTGTTAATAATTCGATTATGACAGTTTGTTGGTTTTATTTTGCACTGCTGTTGATTTGTTTGTTTGTTTGTTTGAAACAATTTTATAGCTGATGCTTTCGTTTGCTTTAATATATAAATAATCAATGTTTAATAGTAAATTTGTAAATCATTTTAATATAATTTATAAATAAAAATGGCACATGTATACAATAATAAATATATATAATCATATATTTATATACAATCAAATATGATAAACGAGCTGATACAATTAAATATAAATTCAAATCTATAAATATGAAATTGAAATAAAAATATTCATAATAGTAGTGAGAAAGCAACAACACATTTACATATTTCAAAGTCATTATTTTTAAATTAATTTATAATTACAGTGCTTATAAATATAAAATAAACATAAACATAAACATATAACAGTAAATACTTGTATTTGTAGTTGTAAATATAAAATGGTAACCACAGATGGTGCAGTATGTTACTACTACTACTACTACTACTACTACTGCATTAAAATATATTTAATTATCTATGTATTTGTAAAAAGATATTTATACATATGTATGAGTATTAATAAAAGGCATAATTAATTTATTTCTAAATGTAATAAGATGCAGTATAATATAAATTAAAATATTATTATTACATTTGATATTAAGAATATCAATATGTTACAAGAAATATAATTAACTTTATATAACGGTAAATTGTATTAATTTCAAAAAAAAAAAAAAAAAAAAAACTAAAAAATTAAGATTTTAATTCAATTTTATTTTAAATGTTGAATATTGAATCAGAAATATTGTTCCTAATATTTACTTTAAAAAATGTTTCTAATGTTTTTTGCAAAATTAGTTTTCCAAAATCGGTTCAAAACATTTAAAAAACATAAAGAAAAAGCACCGAAAAGCCATAGTATTTCGGTTTCAAATAAACATTTAAATAAAATAAATCTTACAATGAGAAAAATTTTATAAACTACGTACACAAAAAAATTATTACTGTCTTTTCTTCATCTACTTGATTGATTTAATTCAATTCAATTAATTTATTAATTGGAAAATTTTTTCTGTTTTTAAATAATTGATATAATCATTATGGTGAGAGGTGCATATTTAAACAAGTTTTTAATTGAATTAATTATTTTCTAATATACTTGTTAATTGAAATATTCCTTTTAGGCTCGGAATTACAAGGTTTTAAATTAGTTCTTATTCAAACTTATAAAAACTTTATATATTTTTTTAATTTTATATTAACACAATATATAATAATCTGAAAGTGGAAAAAAAATTTAATACTTTAATACAATATTTTAATACAATTTTTGTTTTCTGTCGGATAACCTAGTGGACTGTAGATGTTCTTGACTATATGACACGATATATTTCATAAAACCGATTTGAAGTAAGTTGTTTATTTAAGATCTCGTTGCTCTCTAAATTAAACTTTCTTTTGTATTAAAGACTTAGATGTTGGCTTTAAATAAAATCGTTTTGATTTTGATTATCTCATCGTTTCAGTCAACTTTCCTCAACTGCTAAATCTTTTTGTATTGTGTTTATTTATTAAATGTTATTCAAGGAGGCAGATGAATTGTTAGGAGATAAATCTCCAAATCGGCTGGTTGGATTTACATAAACTTCACGTAGGCATAGCAGAGTAGAATTAAATTTTTAGAGTGGAAGTAGAAACCTACATACATCATATGAAAATACTAAAAAAAAAAATAAATTACTTTTTTATTTGTAAATAAAATTAAAAATTATGCATTGATCTGAATGAACTATATTTTGTCCTAATTAAAGATACAAAAAAAAAAAAAAACATGTTGATTTTTTTTGGAATTATTATATAAAATTTAATTTCTTTAAGAAAATAGACTAATATTTTTACAACTATAGACCGTATGAAAAAGAATCATAAGAATGACTTCAAAATAATTATATGTTATTTTTATACCCTGCACCACAGGTGTAAAGTTTGTCATTCCAATTTTTAACTCCCAAAATTTTCGTCGGAAAGCAAAAAAGTTGATATTTTTGGGATCCTTGTAAGAAATAATGACGATGGGACCATGTTCGTCCGTCGTGTGTCGATCGGAAATCCTTTCGAGAATTTTGCTATTGCAATTCAGCAAGATCGGTTCGTACAATGCGGAGATATTCTTAAAAACTGGTTTTTCAGTTTCTGAGGTCTTTGTATATACTATTTGTATATACGTTTTTAAAAAACACGCACGCAAAATTTTTCCAAATTTTTGTTGTGAAAAAATAAATAAATTGGTTCAATAATAACTAATATATCGGGCAAAAAGCATTTTTGATTTTTTGAAGCGCTCTTTTAATGGTTTTTTGAATCAATCAAATTCGTTCATATATAACCGATTTATGGTCCAGAAACTAAAAAAAAAATAATGACTATTTTGTTCTTGTTCTTCGTTTGTTTGTTTTCTGTATAGACAAGTAACAACATCAGTAATATAATGATTAATGATTCGTTTGTATATACATACATACATACTTCTAAGGATATAAAAATATAAATAAAAAAATATATATTAAAAAAAATATATATATTTTTACGAAATATCGTTCTAACTATTTTAGATTGCTCCAAGATCCTTAACTAAATAAAAAAACATATAGATTTTATGTTTAAATTAAGAAATTCTTATATTGGTTGATAAGCCATAATAATTTTTATTTATTCATGTAGGTTTTAAAAGCATTTTAATGCCCTTCCCCAGCAACTATCCTCTTCCATTAAACCACAGCTCAATTTCAAAATTCACACAAACATTTAAATATTCACATAATTCAAAAAATAAAACTTAATTCAAAATAATAATAAAAAAAAAAAACGATTTTGACCATCAAAAATACATTCTTAAACTAGAGGCTCACCCCAACCCACTCGCAAGATCTCTTGCTGAAGTTCAGTCAGCTTCAAGGCTGCACTGAGCCGACTTTCCACCCCGTTAATAGTAGAACCATGGAATAACCAATGATCTCGATAGAGATTGAGTAGTGTTTAATATTTAGTTTTTAA
>MINK01171976.1:0-38874 GCA_001735545.1 Phormia regina
AATATTCTGTACGTTCGAGGGTTGTCACTCGAACAAGAATTATTCGATTATTCGAAAAACTATTATTTTTTATTCCTTTCGAAAGAAACAAACATTTTTAATTTAAAATAAAAAATTGTTAGATCAATTTTTAACGAATAATCGTTATATGGTTATTATATAGAAAATTTTGTGATGGTTGAAAGTTTTGTCAGGAAATATATATATTTGCAAGCCAAGTGTTGATAGATTTCGGGTTAAAGGCTTGACGCCTTGATGTTTTAACAAAGGACAAATGTTATGTACACATTATGCTGATGTTTTTATAAATTCAAAAATTCCAAAAATTCGAATTTTTATCCCTTTACCATAATATCATATTTATAGCAAATGAACCGGATATATTTTATTACAATCAATGGATAAGTTTTGATTTTATATACACACGATTTAATATTCAATCGTGTCGGCTTTGTTTATCGCCCCACCTCTATTCATTTAACATTCAAGTATTTTGGTGTTACAAATTCTAATATTCGAACTGTTGTAAAAAATTAGTCTTTGATAAAAAAATGAATTTTTAATATAAATTTTATATTTTCATTGCTATCACCAAATATTTTTAAAAAATACTTTTTTATGATTTCATTTTTTTTTAATGAAAAAAATTTGCAAAAAAAAAAATTTTGTGTTTTTGGTGAAATACTTAGTAAAAATTAATTTTTTGATAAATTTCATTCTTTTGGTGAAATTGAAATTATATTGAAAAGATTAAATTTTTGAGAATTAAAAAAAATGTATTCATAAAATTTCATATTTTTGGTACTCGAAATTTAAAAAAAAAAAAATCATATAAAATTTTCATATCTTTAGTGAAATCGAAAATTACGTAAAAAATATAATTTGTATACAAATTTTTGACTTATTTTAACATAAAATAATATATTTGTAGCTTTTTTTAGATCAGTTAGTACCTTATTGATATAATGATATCTTTATTTAATTTAACAAAAAACAAACCCTATTTTAATGCTTTGGGATAAAAATATAGTAAGCTTACAATTCGTTGTAACCTAATCGCTTAATATTTATTTATTTATTTGTGTTCTTTTGCTTTAACTCAAAATTATATTTTTTGCTTAATTTGAATATGCTTATTCAGCACCCTTAGTACAGTTAAAAAAAAGAAAGAGTAAAAAATAAAGCACAAATGATATGCATTGATTTCAATAATTATTCATAAAAAGCCAACAGTAATTGACAAAACATGAGAAACATTAATTTACATTGCATTTCTTTGAAAAAGTAAAAAAAACTCAATGCAAATACCACTACAAAAGGTCGAGAAAAACAAATAAAATTTTTCAAAAAAGTGTTAAAAACCAGTAGTTTTTATTGTTTAAAATTAATGTTGAAAAAAACCTTATATTACATTAATTGCCGTTAAAATAATGACTTTTTAGGTGAGGACTTATTCAAGCATACAAATAACACAAAAAGAGGAAAATAAAAAAAAAATACATTTTAGTAATAAAAAAATGACTCGTATGACTATTGAGGAAAATCCAACTTTTATATGTTTTGGCATGCTTCATGTTGATCTGGGTGAAAATTTTTTTAAATTTGACTCAGTTTTGCTTCATATAGGGAGTGGTGATATTATAAACTCGTTTATATTTGTATTAAATATAGAGTTCAACGTTTATAGAAAAAAATATTTGTAGTTTTATTTGTTTACTTCAAATGTTCCTATGGATGTTCAAAATATGTTTGTGTAGGTATTGACGTGCAGTCATCAATAAACATCTGCTACACACATGGTCTAAGGAACAATCGATATACGATAAAAACACATCTACATACGTTTTCATACACTTCAGTATTTCTAAAATAATAATAACTCTGCTGTTTTGTGTCGTCTGATTTTTTGTTTCGTTTTCATGTGTAGAATATTACCATTGCTTACTACTCCACTCTACTTCTACTCTCTTATATTAGACGTGCTTTATTGTACATTTCGTTTCGTTTTAGTTTTTTGTTTGTATTTTATTTCTTCTTCATTTACTTATTAAGAAACTCTCTAGCCCAGATTGTATGAGTTTTATTGTTCTTGTTGTTTTTTGTTGTAAAATTTATATTGCATTTATTAGGGTACAGTGGTTTGGAAAGACTGCAAAAAGTTTTAGATTTTTGAAGGACAACAAAATGGGTTTATACCTCTAGAAAATATAACAAATTTATATAGATTTATATAGAATAATGAAAAAATAGAATCGTGCGAAAATTCAACAACTTCATAAAAATAGCATAAAAATTGCACCGGTGCATTTAGAATAGAGTGAGAATAAAATTTCTTCATTCAGATTAGTTTGAAAATGTAATAGGCTAATTTAAAATAGTGTGAAAAATAACAATTTTTATTTTTGAGTCCGACCGAAACCGATTTTTTAAGGCTGAATCCGAAACTAGCTGAAAGTGCATTTACGTTTGGGTTTAAACAAATTGGATAGTTACACATTTATTATATTTTTTTATTATTTTATAAAAGACAATCATATTGTTCATCGAACGCGGATTGGTTTTACAATAAAATAGTTAATAAAATCAATAAAATAGTTCTTTTTTTATTTCATAAAATAAGAATATAATTTTGAAAAGAAATATCAACCCTTTAACAAATTCATTTCATTACATTTCAATAAACCCATTTCCCAATTTTGTTGAGAATTTCATAAACAATCTTGAGTTCGTATATTTATCCCCTTCGTCTACTAATGCAACACCACTGTTCTGCATTAGTTTTCTATAATTTTGTCACCTAAAGGTTTGTACTAGTAGAAAATCGTTTTATTGTGTTAAAATGCTGCCGCAGCCATTTACTGATTTCAATACAAAACACATACAAAAATATATTTGTTTTTATAGCTTTTGTGTTTAATTTTTCAAATTATAATTCTAAATATTTTTCGTTTATTTCTTCAACTTATTTTGTTCAGTTGCAAAATAAACTGCTTTGTTTCTATAAAAATCAGTTTCTTCACAGACTTCGTTTCCGCAAAAGCTACAAATAGTAAAATTTTAAGAAATTAATAAGCAAAGATTGCAATTTCTAAAGAACCTTAATAACAATATTTTCATTTTTATAACAAGTTGTATATCAACTACTAACTTAATCAAATACATAATTTGTTTTCTGTTCGTTTATATTTCTTATCATAAAAACAAATAAAAGTGAAATAAGATAACAACACCATTATTCATTATCTCAATTATTATCTATAATAAAATAATAACAAAAGAAAAAAAGATATTCTTTTAATTTGATAAATGCAGTTGTTCTATCATAAATGATAGCGGGAAAGCAAAACGTTTTGTTACAAATTTTACGATTTGTCGCCTTTTACTCAAAAGACTAAGGAAGCAAACTTTGTAATCAAGTGTGTGTATGAGAGTTTGTGTATGTTCTTTGCAGTCATTTGTCGTCGTCATGTGTGTAAATTTGTGTCTCATTATTTATTTTTACTTAGACCTTGTAATTGTTTAAGTGTTTTTATTTTTTTATTGATAACATTTCTATAACAAAATAAAAATACATAAAATAAAAGACAACACAAAAATACGAAAAGAAATGGGACACTCAGTCTAGAAATAAATTCCAATTTAGTATGATTTTTAACTTCATGCGTTATTAAGCTTGTGCTCTGATATCTGGAAATTTATATTTTTATATAACATACACATTTTGGTGTGTTTAAACAACTGTTTTGAAAACTGAGAAAAAAAATGAAATAATTAGTAAACATTTATTAATAATATTTTAGTGCTTTAAAAAGAAAAAAAATTATAAAGAATGAAATCGATTCTTCACTTTTTCAAACACTACAAATTTTATAATAATTTTTATTTTTTTTTAATTATTCATGTAATCAAAATTTAAATTTCTCTTTCAGTTGTGCAAAATAAAAAATTCTAAAAAAATGTTTTATAATTATGATATTTTCATAAAGTTTTTGGTGTTGGTAACTAAATAAAAATTAACAATTAACTAAAATAAAGAAACTCATATTGAATGGTAGTTCGTATTGAAATTAAGGCTTATGACCCTTAAACTTAAAATACATAGTTTGAATGGTGAAGGTGTTTTCTAAAAAAAGAAACTAAAACCAAAAGAATAATTTATATAAAAAATATAAAAATGGTACGTAGTCGTCGTTCGATCTCAAAAGAAGATGCATCCTCCGTGTTGGCTGATAGTGGCATATCATTGTCATCACCTCCTGCTAATCGTAAACACTTTCCCCACCTTAATGAGCGTGAAGAAGAAGATTTATTAGAAAAACTTTGTGTAACAGACGATGAAACTGATACTGATATTATAATAGTTAATAACGTGGAAAATGTAGTTATTAGCGATAATGATGATGAAGAGAAGCAATCGGAGGATTCTGAGAAATGTAAAGTTAATACAAGCAGCCAGTCTGGTGCTAAAAGGCCTCGAAAAACGTATATATGTGATGTTTGTCATAAAGAGTTTCGTGGTAATTCCGACTTAACACGTCATAAGTTTGTTCACACTAACGAAAAGCCCTACAAATGTAAAACTTGTGATAAAAGTTATCGTCAAGAAATTAATTTAAAAAATCATATAATTTCGGCTCATAAAAAGAAAAAGGAATTTGCCTGTAGTCAGTGTCCTAAAACATTTGCTCTTAAGGAGAGATTACGACTGCATATGCGTTTGCATACTGGAGAAAAACCTTATGCCTGTCAACAATGTGATAAACGTTTTGCCAGAGGTGGACAGGTGAGTTACGAAAAGAGAGATTGGGTAATACATAGATATACACACATGAACCGAAAACGAAAAAGAGATAAACAAAAATATTTAAATTTAATACTCAGGACCTTACAGCGATTGAAAACCTTACGTCATAAGTTAAAAAAAAAAATATGGTGTATGTATCATGTTCATAATTATGAGTTTTTTGATACCGTTTATAAGCTTCAGTTCAATCGCTGGTATGAAACTGTGTTGTAAAATATTTTTTTTTTTCATTTTTTTTAATTCTGAATATTAGTAAAAATCATTTATTTCTTCCTAAATATGAACAAGTTAATGAAATTAGAAATGATGTATTTTTTCTTAAATTTGTTTATTTTTATTTCCCAGTTACACCAACATATGGTAACACATCATCATGATGCTCCCAAACAATTTAAATGTGAAATATGTTCGGAACGCTTTTCAACACCTTCCAATCTGAAGGCTCATATCCAAGCACATGAGGAGACACCTGATTGTGTTTGTGAAATATGTAAAGAACATTTTGCCAATGATGTGCTCCTCAAAGCTCATATTCATAAATTGCACTACAAAATTAAACAACTGGATTGTGATATTTGCAAAAAACCCATCGAAGAAAATGATTTGCCAAGTCATATGAAAACCCATAGAAGTGTTAAGACTTATTTATGTGAAAAATGCAATTCCGTGTTTACACAAAAATCTCAATATAATGTACATTTGCGTATGCATACTGGAGAAAGACCTTTTCAATGCAGAGTAAGTAGAAAATACAAAATTAAATTAAAATATTTCATTTAATTCTATATCTTTTTGTTTTTATTTACAGATTTGTTGTCAAACATTTGCCCATTCCAGCGTTTTGAAATTGCATATACGAAAACATACGGGAGAAAAACCTTTCAATTGTTTGCTATGCAAAGATGAAGTAGCCTTTTCCCAATTGGCGCATTTAAAAACCCACATGAAAAAGATACACAAACAATTAAAACCTTATATGTGTGAGGGTTGTCATGATTTTTTCAAAATTAAAATTGACCTAGAGACCCACCAGCATAAATGCAAAAAATATACCACTAGTGTTGAAGAGCAGGAGGCTCAATATAATGAAACACAAACATTAACGCACATACGATTTCTTATGGCCATATTATTAAAGAAAATTTCTCCGGAACAGAAATTACAACAGCTGGGCTTTGAAAAACGTTTAATCGATAATGTGGTTATAGCTGCTCTCAAAGTGGCAAATCGTAAGGCTTATGAAGACTTAAAGTTATCATGCTTGGAAAGAATGCGTTTAAATGTGGAGGAATTTCTCAACTGGATTGTGCCCTCCAAAGTAATGGAAAAGTTTCGCGAAGAAAACCAAAGTATAGAAAATATTTTGGAGAAAATTGTCTCCATGTATATGAAACAAAAGTTAAATTAACTCATTTCATTATTCTACTTATAATGAGAGTTTATTTTTATACATATTCTATCTAGTTATAGATACAACTCATCAATCAATTCATTTATTAAGTGTGCCATATGTAAGCATTTTATTATTTAAATTAATATATTTTGTGGGCATGTAAGTTTAGTTGATACAACAAGATAATTGGATTAAAATTAAATCATAAAATATGATTTATTGATTAAACTCGCATGCTTGCTGCTGTATTCTTAATAAAAAGTAAAAATGTAGTTGAATGTGAAACTAAAGAACTAGTTTTATATTTTTTGCTGCTATATTTTTACTTTTTATTTTTATATCCCTTTTATAGTTTATATCTATATTCTTTCTAAAGGAGTAGTTAACATTATACTTGCCATTTGTTTTTTTTTTAGTTAAAATCCAAAGTAAATTTTTATTTTAGTTTAGTTTCCCAAAGAATTTTAACTTTAAGTTTTCCTAAATGAAATCCAAAGATTATTGTAGAATTTAATTTTATTTTAAAGTAAACCCACCTTTAAAACCAAAAGAAGAAACCAAAAAAAAAAAAAAAGTAATACAAAACATTTGAAATGTTTCATAAAAAAATAAATATCAATTTCGTTATTATTGATTTTTATATGAATTTAAAAAGCCAAACTAAAAATTTAGTTTCTTGCCACATTTCTTTTAAGCCATAATTTAAGTAGTTTACAAAAAATAAAACTTAAAAACAAATTTAAGTTTATAAAAAAAAACAAATAAATAAAACGAAAATGTACATATAAATATATGCATAAGAATTTGAAAAAGAATGAAACCTTAATTGTTTTTTAATTTTAATTATTTTCAGAACTCAAGATTTCCTCTAAAAAAAGGTTTGTGTATGTATTCTGCTTTAATACAAGACAAAAAACAAAAGCAAGATCCAAAAATCATAAATCACTAACCTGGTTATAAAAATCATCAAGAGTATCAAGTTAAAATTGCCAACAGGTAAATCGTTTGATTATGTATACAATTTAAAGCCAATACACCATTGGTCAATATTATTGCAAGAATTTCCATACGCAGTAACTAAATCAATCGTAAATATTCTTTAAAGATTTTTAAAATTATTACAAAATTTTTGGTCCCTGGTATTGGGAGTTTTAATTTAAATCATAAAGAATATACAATTTATGAATCTTATGCAGGCAATAAAATTCCTAATACCGGACAACAAACTTTTACCCTCAAAGTTAATGAAAATAAAAGATTTTTCAACATACAAAAATATTGGATATTTTTGATGTTAGAATCTATCTATCCACTGAAAACTAAAATTTCTTGTTGTCCTGTGTAATATTGTTGCATACGCTACAATCGTCCACAAAGTAGTTCAATTTAAAAACATAATTAAACAAGGACTTTAGAGAATAAAACCAACAACAAACTTATTTAGTAATATTGATTCGTATTCGTATTGATATGTATGTATATAGAATTGAATTTTATAATATAAATAAGTTAAAAGACAAACTATTTGTATACGATTCATTGACAGCTCATGCTAAACAGTTGACAAATAAGGTTATACTGTGATCTCATTGGACTGTTGTTGCATGACATGATTTCACTATCTCTGCTGCATTATTAAACAACTTCAAAGTACTCTTATCCTCCAATAACCATGTGTTTAACAATTTGATTGACAGGTCGGCTAATGTTTAAAGTCACATAAAACAAACTTGAAACAAATTTCTTAACAAATCGCAAAACCAAAGACACAAATGCCATACTTCCTTCCATCATCATCATCATCTACGTTGTTGTCATCATCATCATCAGCAGTAATTTATTGGTGGCCTTGAAATACAGAAAAATCGAAATAAAACCAACTCATTAATTGTCAAGACTTTGGGACAATGTTTGTTTTTGGATCGTGTTATTGCCTAACAAACATTACACTGCACATGTTCTTTCTGTTCAAGTCAAAAAACTGTTTATAGAATTTCTCAAACCAGAGTAATTCTTAAGAGTTAATGTATCTAGCTAGCTTGTAAGCTCGCTGGCTGTTTGTCTGCCTATGGCTTTTGAAACTGTTAGGAATATTATGTATAAAATGTCAAGCATTTTGGGTGGTCAAGTAAGTTTATTGCAATGACAACAATAAAGAAAAACAACTTACAATATAAAGTGTGTATGCTTAGTATTCTTATTGTAAATATGCACATTTCTATATGTACTTGCATGATGTTTAAAGCTTTCATGCCGTGTCTCTCCATAATAGGTAAATTGACGATATTGATCTGTTCATTCTATGCGCAATGTCACTATCATCTAAACATACCCGACTGTGGTGGTTTGAATAATAATAATAACAAATAAAATAAACCCCTATGACTATTTCTATTTCAGTTTTATTTTGTTCTGTTGTTGTTTTTTTTTAAGGAAATAATAAAATGAAAATTATTAATCGGCAAAATAAAATTTATATAAATGTCTAGTAAGAGCATTAAATTTATGTTTATTTATGAGATTCACCGTCACAGTCAAAGTCATAACCAGAGTGTGACTTATGCTTGATTTGCAAAACTTAGATATTGTGAACAATTTTTTATATCCAACCACCAAGATATTATAATAAAGGGTATAGGGAGGGATACTTTTATTATGTGTAGGTACATTTATTATGAGTCTTTTAAAGTTTTTATATTGTTATAAATAAGATTTTCTACATTAATGTATTTATTTAGTTAAATTATAAACTTTCATGCTGCTAGGATTTCTCAATGGTACGTGACATGATGTTCACTTTTTCATGTTTCGGAAAAGAGCTACTGCAAGTTTACTTGTATGGAATGTTAATAAGTAGTTTAAAGACTTATTATTAAATAAACATAAAACACATTTTATATATTAAAAAGGATTTTACCTAATATGATTTCAATTTATTCGTTTTTATAATATTTTATTTTTTAATTTTATCATTTAATGTAAAAAATAATTTGCAAACTTATTAAAGAGTCATCATATGTAGAGAGAATATTATGCAATTATATGTGTAAAATTGAAAATTATTTTATAATTCTTTTTATTGTGAAAAAGTCAAAATTTTGGACGAATCAAATAACATTTTGCTTTCATTGTATTTATTGTTTCGAAATGTTGTTTTAGAATATAAGAACATGGAATAAGGCTTCATTGATTAATATTTCAGTAAAGATTGGCTTATATATGTTCTAGAAAATATGTTCTGCCTTATGATATATTTTTTATGTTGTCAGACATTGTGTCGAATCATGAACTACAAAATCAATCCACAGATATGCTATTGAACTCAAAATTTATTTTGTTTTTAATATCAATGAATTATTTTTCAGGATGGAAACAATTCACAGTTAATTAGATATAGTTAAATAAGCAATTAAAGTTAAAGAAACCCATAATATTTAATGAAGCCCTATCACCGTTGGCAGAAATGGTGGATCAAGTTATAAACATTAGAGCAGAAGCTCTTCCGCTTGGAAATGCAGTGTGTATGTCTAACATTCCATCTATCTATTCTAAACAAGATTTAGGACAACCTAAATCTAAGAAAAGAACTGCTGATTCTACTGAACTATTTTTTATTAAAAATTTTTTACAATAATTTAATTTTTTACTAAAAATTTGATTTTTCATTAAAAATATTAATTTTTCGCTAGAATATAATTAGAAAAAATAATAACTTCTCAAATTATATTTTACTAAAAAAGAAAATTTCGTTAAATTCTGTGCTTGCTTTAGTCGACAGTATTATCCGTATTATAAAAAGTTCTATAAAATATGTTTACATTGCCACCACCTAAACTGCGACTTAATTTCTTTTAAGTCCTGCTTTCAAAAACTTGTTTGATACTTAAAGTCTCTTGACTCTTCTAAAGAGAAAATATGTATATAAATAAAAAAAGTTAAAATTTAAATATTGAATAAATAAATAATACTGCAAGTTATTGTTGCATAATAAAAATTCAATATGAAAATATTTTGAATTATTTTCAAACATGTTTTTTTTTTTATAGAAATACTTAAGTATACATTACAAATATTATGCACTAATGTATATTTATCATTTTATTATATCTAATTTTTCATATCTATTGTATGAATATACAAAGATTTAAATAAAAAAGTTCACACAATATTTATTTCAAATATTATTAAACAATGCCGATTACAACATAAAAAGGCATGAATGTAAAAAAGAAAAAAAAAAAAAAATCCAGTTAAACTTAAAGCGGAAGGCTTTTAGAGAATTTTGTAGTTTTCATTTTTCACATTTGATGTTTTTGTTGTTGTTTTAATGCTTATGGTCAGGTGAAGAGGAGTTTTAACAAAAATTGTGTTTATGAATGAAAATCACGTGCAGTGTTTATAAGCGTTTATGAGTGAGCACTCGTCAAATAAGCACGTCGAACATATAAAACAACACGTTTGCAACAAAAGCAAAAAATAAAATAACGAAAAAAAAAAAATAACTTTGATAACATAACTGCAATATAACAACATACAAACGTACATACATACATATGTATGTATTTTTGTTTGTTTTTATTTTTATGTTGTATGTATGTATGTATGTACGTAAATTTATTATGTTTTGTATATAACGTTATTGTCAAACACCATTATTCTCAAGAACAACAAACGTCAATGACTGTTTCCATATCACATCATAAATTTCTTTAAAACTTCAAATTTGACGTTCCTTCTTTTTTCCGATTTATTATATTTATTTTCCAAAAAAAAAAGCAAGAATCTTTGTCACGGTAAAATTGATTAAATTTTTTATGGATTTTTTATTTTATGCATTTTAATTTTTGTTTATATTCTCTTAACGTATATTTCTACATATTCCGAAAATTTTTGAATGCTTTAGTTCACTTGTGTAATTTGAGCACTTTTTTCTTGTAATTTTTTATATTTGAATGAAATTATTTTGAAATTAAAATATTTTCTTATTATTAAATTCCACTCCTTATATTGTTTTTATATCATGCTAAACATATAGAGAGGTGTGTATAATTTAACCACTATAATGAGAGTAAATTAAGGAAGTTATTATTATTATTATTTAAAAATTAACTGTTTTTTGGTTTCGCCTAATTACTTTTTCTGGTTTAGTATGGAACAGTATGGTCTTGAGATAATGGAAGGGCAATAAAAAAAGATAGAAAATATAAAAATATATTTATATATATATTTTTGGAACATTGAAACATCAGTTTATAAAACACTTTATTCCTTCTATAGGATATTCCTACTTTAAGATTTAGATTTTTTAAACTTTAGCCTTTAAAAGATTCTTTAAATGGGCAATTTGTTTATATTCTTTTCAATAAGTTTCGTTTAAACTTAATTATAAATGTGTTGTTGTACTTATTTCTTTACTCAAGACTGTATGTTCAAGACAGCATAAAAATACGCATCAAAAGGGTAACAACAATCTTTCAAAAAACTTTAGACATCATTTAGTTTGGTGTGCAATTGCAAGCACACCGATAATGTCTTTTGACTTTACAACAAACATTTAATATTTTTTCTGCTTCTTTTAATTAAAGCTAAATTGAAAAAAGGAAGTAATTATTTAAGAAAAGCAATTTCTATCCAGTCATGGTTTTATAAACGCAGCCACAATACTAAATCTTACAAAGAAAAACACAAATAAAAATGAAAAAAAAAAACAAACAAATTATTAGTAAGTTAAAGTTTTAAAATGTAATTAATGTCTAGTAATTTTTCAAAAAAGATTATCTGCTAATTTGAAATAATTTTATTTAAATTATATTGTTAAATAATTGGCAGTAACTCAATGTCATTGCGAATGTCAATTTAAATAGGAGACAGACGGACGGACGGAATGACAGACACAGATAATTGTAACCAACCAAGTTTGTTGTTTAAGTCTTTTGTTTTGTTTTTTTTGTTTGCTTTTATTACATATGCATTTACATACACTTATATACAATAATTATCTGACAATTCATACTCCTATAGCAACAATTCTTTTTAAGATTATTTATAATAATAAAAGCCCACCTTGGTGGTTTATCAAACTTGATATGTATTTGTAAAGTTAATAAAGATTTGCGGTTTTTTCCACACAATAAACATATTTACAATTAACCAAAGCACGTGATTGTAAAAAAGAACTCTATACTAATATCTACCAAGTGAAAAAAAAATAGTTGCAAAAAAAAGGAAAAACATATTTGAACATGCGTATTTACAAGTTTAAACAAATAACAACAAGAAAATCTTATCATGATTTGAATACTCAAAGAATGTAAAAAAATTATATACATATAGACATACATTTATATAATAATTGTAAAAAAACAAACCAAACTAAAAGCAACAACTACAGCAAAAATGATCCCATGTTTATGCATAACTTTATAAAAGAAACCTAATTGTGTGTTTGTTTATACTGGGCTGGACATTTCTAAGATAACCATTTGTGTTTTTGATGCGAATAACTTAGGGGAAATGCTGTAATTTAAAATTTGATCTCCATAAAATACTTTAGTTTTGAGATAAATATTTGAATTCTAAACAATAAAGCAAGCAAGCACTTGATAATATTCGGTTTATTTCGTTTTGCAATGTTTTATTTTGACATTCCTACATCGTTTTGAAGATATTTTTCGTTTTTTTTTTTTGGCGTTATTTTATTTTGCTGTTTTTGCGTTTTTCTTTTTAGCGATATTATATTATGTGTTTCTGCAAATATTGAAACGCAGCGAAAAAAAATTTCCTACACCCACCTTAAAGTATACCGTTCGACTCAGAATCACTTTCTGAGTCGATTTAACGATGTCTGGTTGGCTGGCTGTCAATGTTAAGCGCAACGTACAGGTCGCAATTTTAGAGATAATTTGATGAAATTTGGTACATATGACTTTTTTGACACAAGGACGAAGCCTATTAATTTTGGTCATGATAGGCCCATTATTTCACATGCCCTCCGTGCAAATGTTTTCCCGGAACAGGGTTTTAAGACCCAAAATTTTAAGGTGATTTAAATATTTTAGTGAAATTTAACACAAATAAGTTTTATGTTAACGTAAAAGCGTGTTTCAAATTTCATAAAGATCCATAATTTACTATAGCTCCCACTTTAACATACATAAATCCCAAAAAATATTAATATCTATTTAATATTCGACATAAATAACACTTTTATAAGCGTAAATGACAGTGCAAACTTTCATGAAGATTGGTCCACAATTGACTATAGCTCCCATATAAGATCCAATTTCGGGAATCACCAAAAAGTGCACTTTAATATCGACGTAATGTTCTGTATTATAATTTTTTTATTTTTCACTTAATACAAGTAGAGGTCCATATTAGGCTCCTTCCCGAATTTTACACACATAGACCATGGTATAGGGTATCATATGGTCGGGCTTGACCGACTAAACCTTTTTTTCTCGTTTTCATTTTGAAAACGTTGTGCCAATTTTTCAATTTTCATATTATTTTTTAATTTTCTCTTCGTCTTTGAAATTTTTAATCGTTTTTTTATTTAGTAATTTAATTTAATTTTAATTCTATAATGTGATCTTTATTTCCCCTTTTAAATCTTCAAAAATTCAAATTTAATTTGGCAGCTCTTTTTTAATATTGTCTGCAATTGTTGTAACTATCTATAAGTTTTGAAAGTGTATGAACAGCAGAGAACAAAAAAAAACTATCATGTATGCATATATTACATGTCATGTATAAATGTATGTTTGTATATGTAAACTTAAAGAACTTTTTGTTGTTATCTAATGCTTAAACATTTAAATGCTTACAATCAGTTGGTGTCTAGGGCTCTAGGAAAAATACAAAAATAGAAAAAGAGAACATTGCCAACAAAACTTTTAGCTTAAGACACGCAATTTTCATACGCAAATGTAGACATTAGACGCAAAAAACTTAAGGAAAAAACATTTTTAAATGTTAAGGTTACATAGACTCTAAGGCAAAGATCTTAAAAAATTACAAAACATAAAATTTTCGACCACATTAAATAAAAAATCTAAATGTAGAGAAATCCAAAAGTTTTTTTCCTCAAATACTAAATATTTGCTTATTCCTATCCTAAGTGCATGTAAGGGTTTGTTGTTATAATATTGGCATGCTGAAAAACTTTTTACACAAAATTTGTCCAAACCTTATCATCTACATATATTTGAAGGAACAGCACAAAAAAATTAAAACAACGTAGAAGTAAAAATACGAAAAAAAGGAACCAACATTTTCAATCTTGTACTTCACAACACGCAACTAACTTAACTAACAGCCTGCCTGCCTACCTGCTGCTGCCTAGTTTAACATTTTGTTTTGAGATCCTGGCTGAACATCCATATCGGTGCTAGACATACATTCATACATATTTTCAACAACTTACAAGATATCAGTAGTATTTATTAGAGGAAGCTGCAAAATTTCTTGTTGTACAATGTAACTAATTTGTTATATACTTTAATAAAAATAAATGTTTTCATCTTCAATTGGTTTGTTAGCCGAAATAGAAAGAGCACAAAACAAAAAGATAATAATATATAAACTAGAAAATTCTTTTACAATTGTGTTAATAGTTTTGTTTAAGAAAATCTATGTTAAATAGTTCTTTTTATTTCTTCCTGACATTTGTTTTCTCATAGAGAAAAGTAAATGTAAATTTTTAAGTCTTATTTTTAAAATATAATTGCTTTTAAGTATGTGGGAAGAAATCTGTGATTGTTGCGTTTCAGAATATGGGTCATGTATACAGTTTGTTTTGTGAGAATTTTATTTATTTGCTTTTAACATTTACCTTAAGGCGTAAATCATATAAGAAACTGTCCAAACATTATGGTTTAACAATTATGGTGTATTGCGTTCTATTTTACACTTAAATCCTTTTAGTTTTATTTTATTTAGGTTTTGCGTAAATATTTACTTGCAAAACCATTTGAGAAAAAGTCTATATTTTCTTTTTATAAGAAGAGTTGGGGCGACAAATGAAAATCAAGTTTTATGCAAAAGCTTTTTTTTAAAGAATTTATTACATTGGAAATTTATACTAGACATGATGCTACACTGTATCCAATAAAGAACTAGAATTTTTGAAGCCAATGTTTTTCTATTCAGCTTAAGTATTTTGCAAATACTTTTTCTCAAAAATGCTAACCAAAAAAGTACAAACTTTCAAGCAAAAAGTATCAAATTTAAGAAATCTCTATTTTAACTAATTTAAAAAATTTATTAATTAAAATAAATGTTGCAAAAAATTAAAAAAAAAAAATATGTATATTAATCTTGAAAAAACAGACATATTTTTGAAAAAAGTTGAGCAAATCTATAAAAGATATACAAAAATTTAAATTTTTAATTAAAAGTCCAAATTTTGAAAAGAAAGTTAATGAAGGTTTAAACAAATTAATTAAATTAAAAAAATCCAATTTAAAATAAATTAAAAAATAAAAAATAAATTTTAAGAATTTAAGAAATAATATTAACTTTATCCGGTGCTTCTCAAGGGATAACTACTTATTCCTACAACTTCGTAGAATGCTCCTCTAGATATGCGAAAATTAATATGAAGACTACTTACATTTTATCAACGCAATATAATAAACTAGATAATCAATTTCTCCCCCGCCCAAATCGAAAAATACAAAAAGCGTTTTAAAAATCTATTAATCACTTAAAATATAATTGTGTTTGTGAGAGTGAAAAAATGCACTTAGAGAAACGAGAGTTTAATAGTACCTCCATTATACATGGTTCGTCATCTCTCAATGAAACGTATTTTTTTTATACACTTTCGCTTTCCTTACACGTAAATATATTAAAATTGAAGTAAAAAATATAATTATCATTCCCTCCATTTTATTTTAAAACATTAATATTCTTTGCACTGTTAACAACGTTTAAATCAGAGAGCGTAAGAACTCAGTCAGCACAATTGTGCTATGAAATTGACACCTTCAATTAAGATCCTGCATAGTCCATAAATATCTCCATTGAAAGTACTTTCTGTGTGTGTGTTTTAAATTGCTTTATTGATAAATGGAAAATTATGAAAAATTTATAAAATATATTTTAAGATCCAATAACTACTTACGGGTATCAGTACTATTTATGTTTAAATTTTCCTTATTGAACACAAAAAAAAAAAAAAAACTAATTCCTCATTTCTTAATAACTCAGTAAATTGTTTCTTTATCTATTCTTTACAATTCTGTAATTATCTCTTTTATTTGTGACAAGTTGTTATCAAGCAAAGCGTTCATTTCGTAAACTTTAAATGTAAATTTTCTGCTTATTATACACATCGCATTGGCCATTTTATACATCGTGTAAACCATTCAAGGCGACAAGTTATCTAAGCTAAAGTATGATCCTCATAACTTTCAACGAAAATATGATGACTTTCCTTGAAAAATAAAAATGAAATAAAACTTCCTGCAAATGCTCCTTTTTTGTTACAAAATTTGAAAAAAAAAAAACAATAATAAAATAAACAGTTGTTTATGTTTCAACAGAATAACACATATTGAATAAAAAGCTTAGTTGTAAAAATGGAACGCTTGGAAAAAAATTAATCATGCAAAAAATTGCTGCTCTAGTTTTGAGTAATATTTTGGGATGGTTTGTAAATTTTCTAATTTGTACAAAATTTGTACATAATATAACATTTGATTCTTCAATTAAAATAAATCAGAGGCAGCATAAAAGTATTGCTTAGTATACCTTCTTAAAAATGTTATATTATTAGTACAATTGCTAAAATTGTAAATGGTTTAGTTTTACGCCTGAGTTTCTTGCTTTTTTTTTGAATTATTTAAAATAATACAAAAAATACAAAAAAAAAAACATACAATGTATTCTTTATATGTATCATGCTGCTATATTTCAATGATAAAAATTCATGCTGGCTAAAGAGGAAAAAGTAAATCAAAAACGAGTAACTATAGTATAGTACAAACAAGACGAATATTAAATACACTTCAATTACATTCGGAAAAATATCATATTTCTTAAATTTGCTGGCTAATTTAAGGCTTAAACTAATTTTTGTTAACGTTTTATATATTGTTTTTCATATGCATTATAAATTTATTGTCACACTTTGTTGGGGAGATACTTTAATTAATTTATAAAATGTTACATCTTCAATAGTAAGTATAAAATATAATACTCTACTTTTAAGAGAGAGGACTCTATATAATAAATAAAAATTTATAGTGACTGGTATTGATAAAACTCACACCTTTTTATCTACAACATTTGGTACTTATTCCCTCTACTTAATACCTATACAAACATGACTTGAGAGACTGAAGATCTAAACATAAAAAAGTATTTTTTTTTCTTAGAATAACAAAGTTTTTCTTTCTCTTTTTATAGGATTAAAAAAAAAAAACAAAAATATATATTTTTGTGAATATTTAGAACATTAAATGTGCGTGTTTATTGTAGGCATACACGTACTATTTACATGTGGATGTTTAAACTGCAGGTCATGGCTAAAATTCACTTCTATGAAAATGGAAAAAAATAATAATAATAATTTTACATAATAGTATTTACTTTATAAGCATTTAAATTTACATTGGTTTTTCCTAAGCAGGAAGTTGAAGGTTTAAACATTAAAATGTGTTTGGAATATAAATCATTGAAAAGTTAAACATATTTTTTTAAAAAATATAGATTTGTTACAAAAACATGGATACAAAAACGAAGACATTTATGATTGTTTAATTAAAAAAAAGCTAACACTATAGCATTATTATGTTAAAAATAATTTTCTAACTGTCTAACCAAAATGTAAATTTTAATTTAGTTACAAAAACTTATATGGAGTTTTATGTTAATGCATTCACATGAATTTCATCTGTATGTAGACAATACACCATCACTTTGCTAAGGAATTAATTTCAATAATAAAAATGCTGGAGG
Source organism: Phormia regina (assembly GCA_001735545.1). NCBI lineage: Eukaryota > Metazoa > Arthropoda > Insecta > Diptera > Calliphoridae > Phormia > Phormia regina. The sequence goes on from MINK01171976.1 coordinate 18,162, forward strand.
CATTTATGATGAAGATGAAGACTACTACCTACCAATATGATATTTTTTATTTTTAGAAAGATTTACCATTCAACACAGTCACACAATGAAAATATATAGTTACTTGCTGGTACTTTTTGGTTCATTGTCAGTATTCATGGAGAGTATGTAACGATATTATCAGTGAGAAGTTTGCCTTTAGCTAGAACTTAAACCAAAAAATATATAAAAATAAAATATAAAGAAAAACCGTTTATTTACAACAAGTTCAGTTTATTTGGTTTGTTTGTGAGCATTATTTTCGCCTGGGTGGACATGTTAAATACATGCTGACGTGCTTCTGTTATAACAATATATAAATATATTTATACAGATCTATATGTATATTATATAATATACTATACAAATCGAATTTTGTATTATATTTGTTTTAGTTAGCAACGAACAATCAGTTTTAGTGTGGTTACAAACCAAATAATAAATATTTGTAGTAACACAAACTTCCATTGCCTTCAAAATTCATAGTTTGTGGCAAGAAAGCGCCACACCAATTACTGTTTGTAGTATTTGTCTGAATATATATGAAATTATGTGCATAAATTACGTCTACTTGGCTTTAAACTCAATTTCAATTTTGTATTGCAGAGATATGAAGAAAAAAGTATAAAAAAAACTTATTTTAAAATTGTCTTTATTACTTTATTTCCACATATAAAAATTGATATTGATATAAAATCTTAATAAAAAAAATTGAAGCAGACGTCTTGTTGTCTTTATGACCTCCCTCATTGCTCGATTTGAAGTATTAATGTTGTCATAAGGTTTGTAACATTTTGAAATATTGATTGAATATCATATACAACGAAGTAAAATGTTAAGATAAAGGGGAATAAATAAGTGCTGAGACTTAGACTGAAAGCCATTTGCTTGTTGGCTGAAAAATATGAAATTTTTATTTACATTAAGTATCTTTTTTAATCTAAACGTAAAGTACATTACTCTGCCAAATAATATGTAGTTTTTCTCATGATCATCAAATATTATTTGTATTTGATTTATCTCTTGTCATATAACAAGAGATAAAATGTTGTTGAGTATTGTTAACGCAAAAAAATTGTATGGTGATAGGAATGCTTTGATTTATTACCACAACTGCATATATTATGGTTGTAGTAAACAAATATTCGTTCTCGTAACCAATTTATTTTTGTGGTAAACAGAAAATGTATTTTTCTAAACCAATAAAATAGTTCTCTCTTGTTCTACGGGTAAAATAATATACCCGTTTCTGAATGGATTATAAAACAAATGTACACTTTCCGTGGCGTAACTTCAATATTCACTGTAAATTGTTATTTCCTTTTTAAGGTTATCAATTATACTAATATAAAGTGATCTCGCGATAGTTTAGGAAGTTGTGATCGCAGTTTTGATCAGTTAGAATGAGAATAACTTTCTGTAAGTTTGACGGGGTACATCTGCAATTTTATATAAGTTATAGCAAAGTTTAAGAAGTTATTTAAAATGGATGAATGAATGTGGTTAAGAAGTATTTATAAGAAATTTAATTATCTCTACAAAATTAATCGGCACAAAGAGTATGATCATTAAGCATATCGCCTGATCATATTCTTATTTTTAAACATGATGCTGACTTATCAACCATACATTTATTCCTTTTATGTAATTAAAAAAAAAAAAAAAATCAATTGAAATCATATTTTCAAGATGATTTATAAGAAAAATTGAAATATATTTTTGACATATTGTTTTAGGCATCTTTAACTTAAACAACAACAAAACTGCTATAACTAATATAATCATAAATACTTTAGAAAAATATCATAGACATTTTGTTGAAAGTCTCACAAGACAATGGTGGGTACTATTTTCATCGTTTTTATGTTGCAGGACATTCTTAAAGACATGTTTGTGTTTGGAATATAGTACTACTTTGGTTATAAACATCACACAGACTCACTTATAAATACACTTATCATTTGGTTATAGCTGTCATTGTCAATATTCTATACAATATTGTAAACTTACATTTATCTATTCTTGTGTATATGTATGTGTTTTTAAGTATAAATGTATAACTAAAGTATTTATGTATAAATAACAACACATTTGCAATGCAAATCCTATTATGACTTGTAAAATTATATATGTACGTACTTGTACATATGTACATACATACATACCTACAACAGAGTTACTCTTATATTGAGTATATTTTACATTCATGCATTTCGTTTATTTTCTTTTTTTATTTTAATTTTTTTTTTGGTTTTTTGTTAAAAGTGTTTAGTTTGGTTATGCAAGTCATAATTTTGCTTGTGTTACGTTTTTCTGTGGTATAGTTTTTTTTCTTACCATTTTTTCTTTGCTTCTTTAACTTAATATTATTATTTGCCATATTGTTTATACAGACAGTGAACATACTTATGTTTAGCTAAATGTATATGTGTGATGTGTGTGTTTTTGTATTTTTCATTTATGAAAATGTTGCCTACACCAAGGTTCAATAACATGAATAATGCATAAAAACTTTTATTTAAGCTTACGCAGCTCAACTCGACAACAACAACATCAACAACAATAGCATTACACTACACGCATAATCATACGAAAGACCTAAAGAAACCCTTTTTTCTCTCACAAAGAAAAACTAAACAAAACATATTTCTAAACAGTTGTGATTTAAATAATAGCTTTAAACATTTCATCGTTGAAGAAGAACTTCTTTCAGCGATATACGAAAATATACCGTCAAAGGCTTGCAACTTCCTTATAGGTCGATATATTGATTCTCTCCTCAGGAATTCACTGATGTCCTAAATTATTGTATTGTCATACATTAATATTAAAATTCGATGTAAACGTTAATCGTACATTGAAAATAATTGTTCTGTATTTTTGGTTTTTATTTTAATTTAAATTGAACTATATTGACTCATTATTAACAAAAATTAAATAATATATTCTTAATATATTAATATATAAATATCATGCCGATCACCATTTGTAGCGTCCAAATCTTAATCAGTCCGTTTTATACTTACAAATTTGAATTCACGTTTTTTTCGAAACGCTAGTAATTGAGGCTCTGCATCTTAATTGTTTTATCTGTACAAATGTTTTAAACCACTAACATTTTGCTTTTGGGTAATTTATTTAATTTGATGTAATCAATTCTGCTGCTCGACTTCTCATGGGAGAATAAATTTATATTTATGTATAATTCGATTTCCATGTAATGTTCATAATAACATTAATTTTTTCATTGAATTTTAATTAATCATTTAATTTGAATTATGAATTTGTACCTTAATTAAAAAAATATATGAATTTCATTTAATGTATCGCATTCATTAAAAATACTTTTTTCAATGTGACAGGTATAACGACTGTATAATTCAAGTTTTATTTATAAAAATACAGGCTTAAAATGTCCTAATTAACCTTTTGAACTTTGCCAGTTCCAAGTAAATTTCAGAATAATTCCTAGGTATTACATTTCATTTGTGATTTGGTTATATTAGTCTCAGAATTTTACGTTGAGTAAATGGTGTAATAATGGTCTTAGTAGGGCTAAGATCATTATGTATGTGTGCTCAATCAAAGATTAGAGAACAATCGAACATAACAATGCCAATCGGAGTAAAGAAAATTCAAAACGAAAGGTGAAAAGTAGAAAAAAGTAAGGGAATTGCATTTTTTAGCGTTTAAATTTTTAAAAATTATTTTTTTAATTTACCTACTAAAAAAGATACATTTTATCTGACGTCAATGATATCAACTGTAAAATAGCTCCATATGTGTGGAAATTTAACACTGCATGTTTAAGAAAACTCATGACACAAGTTCAGTGTCAAATTTATTAAATTACATTACGTTTTTCATTTTGTGTATTTAAAATTTCTAAACAAAGTGTATTAAAAAGCCGTCACTGTAAAATCCCAACATAATTGCCACAGTCGTGAATTTTTTCTCTAAGCGATGATGTACTAAAAGCATCTCCAATAAATAATAATTTTTATTTATTTCTATCATTAAAAGTGGGAAAGTAAAAAAGTTTAAATATCAAGAAATGTTTGACTGCTATTCTTTTCATCCCCCCTGTTATTATACAAAATGTCACCTTAAGTTAAAAACGAAAACTATTACACCCTGCATCTTTATCTTTCTGGGATTTATTAAAACCTGAACCTTACAGCCGTTGCCAGTCATATAAGAAACTTTGTAAACCTTCAGTTTAGGAAGTGGAGTGATGGTTAGTTAAACAAAATTGTCTAAAGCGGTGGTGTTGGTTATGATAATGTTTTGAAAAGAACATACTGCTGCTCCGCTATGAAATCTTATTTTTATTTATTTTTTTTTTCAAACAAAACAAAAACAATTTTATTTCTAGTTAATATTTTGCATTTTTTCTCAGTTTTGCGTAGATCTTCTTTTTAGTAAAAGGCAGCTGTTATTGTAGTTTTTTCTCTTTTTTTGGTTTCTTTATTTTAATAGTGCTGCTGACAGCTTAAAGCTGTTGTTTATTTGTTATTGTTGTTATAGTACTATTTGTTAGGAGTAGACGCTTTAGGAAATAAAAAGAAAAGAACAAAACTCTTAAAAAAATGAAACCCCTAGAAGAAAAGATGCAACAAGAACAAACAGCCAGCAATAAGTTTGCATATTATAAAATTTAACATATACTGGTGTGTCAAAGAGGCAGGATATGTTTATGGCATGGTAAATTTACTAAAAAAATGACATTTACAATAGCTACTGATAATATACGAAGATGAGCAAATATAGAAAAAAAATAATAAAAGAAAACTTAAGTAAACGAATGAAACAAAAAGGAAATTTCATATTTTGTTGAATTTTATAGATCTCAAATGTTTATGCGAATGAATATTGAGTATGTGGACAAACAAAAGACTTAAGACACATACTTTACTAGGGGGTATTTCAGTATTTTTCTTAGTTTAAGATTCTCTTTTTTGCGCACATTCACTTGTTCATAAGGATGATGATGACGATGATTATGATTCCCATAGTAAACTTGTCAAGTCATTAAACTTATTTCTATGGGTTTCAGTTGAATTTGTGTTGCACGTTTATCAATAGAACCTTTTTAAGAAAATGACACAAGTTTTCTTTTTCTTCCAGAAGAAGTATCTAATCAAGTCAATCATTTAATATGCATATGTATGTAACTTACTATGTATTTGCATTTGTGGCTAAATAAGTGCGTGTGTTTTACCTAATTGAAAAACTTTGTTTACAAATGTTAATTGATTTGGGAAAATAGAAAAGAAAAAATGAACACTGAATATAGTTTTGTATTGAAAAATATGCATATACACGCATAATTTTGTGTTCTTTTTAGTGTTCTCTTAAATTATACGCATTATGCAAGAACAGCAGCAGCCAATAACAATACAAAGTACTTACTAGACGTCTGTCTTAAGCACTTGTTATGTCTTTTGTATATTATTTTCTTTTGTGTATTATTGCTGATTTGAACAAATAAACTCTAGAAAAAATTTAAATATAAATTGTTACTACTACTTTCTTCAAATTTATTAACGAATTTCCTAAAGTTACCAACATTTTTTCTGGAGTGTATGCTTAGTAAAAAAAATTTACTACCATTTGAATTAACTAGAAAAAAGACATGCAAATTGTACAATAATGTACAGCATAACAATCCTTATGAAAAAAATTCTGTTTGCCTTTACCTCCCATACCATATCATTCTTTTTTTTGTGCTATACATTCAAATATATATATGTATATGTTTATATATGTATTTATATGTTAGTATGTATGTTTGTTAAAGAAACTGCCATTACCTTTTTAAGTTATCTCTAAGAACTCTTCAAAATGATTCAACAGATCACGATTGTACAAAGTAACTAGCAAATAAAACATCCAACGAACCAACTAACTAACAAATAAAACAAACTTACTTAAACTAACAATTTATGTTGAATTTTCTAAAGAAGAAAATTTGCATTTCAACTTGTTAAAACGACTAAGACGACCCATCCTTTTCTCTAATTGTCAATCATACAAATACAAAAATGGGATTTATTTAGAGAGAGAAAAGAAAAAAAGAAACAAATAATATTAAAACAGAAATAAAACCAGAAAATAATGAAAAAAAGATTAGAATATTATTAAATTTTGTGAAAATGTAAAAATGTCTATGAAGCTTCAATGTTAATTTGAAAGTCATTAAATAAAAAGCTGCCTTTTCTTATTAGAAAACTAATTCTTATAATTATTTGAAAATAATAACAGAAATGTATTCTAAATAATTTTTAAGGAAAACTTTACATGACTAGGAATTTAAGATTCATATGAGTTTATGTACATGAAGAGAATAAATATATAGTTGAATATTATAACGACAAAAATATTATGTATAGAAATATCTGGAATAATATTTATTTTCAAAGCAACTATATTATGTTTGTGTTTATCAAGTATTTATTGTCGTAACGAAATCATATTTTTGGTAAATATTCATACGTGTGTCACAAAGCTTCTACACAATTCTGAAATAAGGTAAATAGGAACCATCGCAACATGGTTATTTAAATTACAGTACTGAGCACAACAAAATTTAGCGCAACAGTTGTCGATTTTATGTTTTCAGAGTTATTTTGTTCTTCATATATAATGATGTAAGAGGATATGTGTAAATCATGTTGTCATTACATACTAAGAAAAACCTATTTTAAGTCTATTTATCATTGCCGGTTCATCTGTCCGTATGTTTGTAGGATATATTTTGACAAATCGGTATAATTTTTTCAGAATTAATCGATATGTTACCAAAATTAATTAACAGACTGCAGTTTATTAAAAACCTTAAAACTAAAATTTCACCAAATTATGATAATATCTATAAAGTACCGAAATTTGACCAAAGAATGAAAATTTAACATTTTTAAAAATTCTTGAAGTTCTGTAATAAATCTAAAATTCAACCAAAAGCTCAAAGATTCACAGTAAGAAACAGATTTAAATTCAAAATTTCTCTAAAAACCCAAACCCAAAAATATCATTAACTCATTGAAAATCCTAAAAAATTCTGCCAAAGAGTATAATTGAGTGAGAGAAATCACTGTCGTTCAAGAATTTTCCTAGCATTATTAAACACATACATATGTATCTGGGAACCAAAGAGAATGCTCTTACAGCATAAAGGCATATTTATTAGTTTTATTTCCTTTCCTAATGCATTTCCTTTTCATTTAACAATTATTTTCAATTATTACTGAGGACCCATTATAAAATCAATAAAACAATAAAAACTAATTTCAAATAAAATAATCTTTAATTGAATTGCTGTGATTTTAATAAAAAATACAAGTGCAGACATTTAATGGCCTCAGGATATTTGTTGATCACTACAAGAATTTTTCTTAAAATATTATTTTTATTATTTTGTAAGTTTTATTAAGAGGCGTGCTGCAACATGTAAAAACCAATGAAATATATTTGCACTTACAAAAGAAGTCAGTTAAACATTTATATGTACGTTTATATACATTGGTACTTTATTTATACAGTTGCACAAACTGAAAGATAAACAGCCTGCAAAAACGAAAGAGATGAAAACTTTGAGAAGAATAAAAAAAGTTACAAGGAACAATATGTTTCTTTGGCTTACAAAATGTTATTATAAATTAATAAAACATTGACTTTAAAGGCCAATAGAAAATTATTGTCAGTTTTTAGTTTTATCTTACAAATAACTTGGTTGGTTTTGTTTTACTTTTCTCTTGGGGTTTTTATTTCAAACCTCTGTAATTCATTGTGTATTTTAGTTTTCATAAAAATTTCAGATTTAATTGTAATGCACTAACAGGTAAAATAACACATGTCCACCCTCTATGTTTGTTGAATTGTTTTGTTTTTTTTTTATTATTTTATTAAAGAAAAATTTTGAATAAAATTCTTGGTTACATCTTATACCTTCAATTATTACCAGCACATGGTGAAAGAATTATACAACTACTAGAGTAAAGTTTTAAGGCCTTTACGCTTATAAAATACTTTATAATTTAATTTATGCTAAACGTATCCCAATGCAAAGCAAAGTAATACAATCCAATGTACTTACTTCCATTAAACACAGTTGGCGTACATACGATGTACATGTTGTTTTATCTATGCACAACGTATGATGACGTATGTTTAGGATTCTGTACATCTTTTTTATAAAATACCACCTCCTTTTTTGTTGTTGCTTAGAATTTGTGTTGAAGCTCTACACTTTTTAAGGGAGTATATATTTATTAAGTTCGTACCATAAGTAATCGCCTTTCATTAGAATTAAATTATTAAAACTAAGCTAACAGAAAAGTAAAAATTTTTGAAACCGCCTATGTTTTGTTTTAAAAATATTCTCCTTAGACTTTTTAATACTTTAATGCATATTACCGAGTTTAGAACAAAATTGAAAGAAAGAAAGAAACCTGGATTTTAGTGAAACCGATCATGTGTTGATCATATAAACTTATTATGGTAAATTGCGAAGTAATCTACGGAATTGTCTGCTCAAGGATATCACAAAATTGTATTCAAAGTACTTTTCAGAGGAGCGAGATGTGGATGAAAATAAACATGTCAATTGTAATGTCTATACCTTGGTAGCATAATCGGTAAAGACGGGGAGATGGTTATGATCAGGGCAATGAAAAATATGCAAATTATTGTTTGTCATCATGATTAAAATAAACCAAACTATTTCGGATAATTAAAAGAATTTTGGTATCGATTTTTTATATTAAATTTTGGCATATTTAACTATATTATTTGCATATATATGTTTATTGCATATTTTAGACTAAGTAGCATATATTGGCATATTTTCATAAAAAACAATAATTAAGAGAATATCTTTAGTAGAATAGAGCATAAATTTGACATTTATAATTCTTAAACCGGTCTTAATTCGTGAAATCTTAAAAGTTTATTTTGCCCTTTAAGAAATTTTCTTGACCATTTCGTAGTGTGCACAAAGTATCTATATAAAACTATTGCAATATGATCGTAATTTTGTTTAATTTTTACTAGACATTTTTTACACATTCTGATCGTGTACCAAAGTAAAAAACCTAACAATAAACCTTCCTCCACTTATCTTTAGCTATCGATCCTTAGCAAACTACAGGAATATCTTTAGTTCAGCTAAAGTACTAACATCATGAGTGTCGACAAGTACTTTAGAATTTAGCAATTGAAATTTGCAAGAGTTTCTCTCTTAAATTATGATTTTATAACCTAGCGGCAAATTTCCACAGTTCATTTATCATTTAAACTAAATTGTAAATGTCACTCTAGGAAAAGATTTTCAGACAATGTCTAAAGAGCCCATAAGGACATCACATTGCATCATACTACTAGACGCATATGTACATAAAAGTTAAAAGGTTTATTTTTTATTTTTGTTTACTTAAGACCATAAGATCATAAATTGTTTAGCAAAATAGAGGGTGTAGTGCGTGTTTAGGTTTAATAAATTGTACTCATTTTGTTTGACAGTTTAAAAAGACCGCCTTTAAAACAACAAAAATGACAACATAAACGAAAAACACACATAAAATGCATACATTTATTTACTTGTTTTTTTCTTTATGACTGCAAAATATGTGTAGAGATGTCTGTTTTAAACTTTATTTGTTCTGAACGTATTCTTTAATTAATACATACAATTATGAAATGAACTAAAGAAGTTCTTGCCCTTTTTCTTAAGCTTTTTTTTTTTTTTGTATATTTTGTCCAGAAAATTTTGTATTTTTTCTCTTTGGCTTTAAACATTTTTAAAGCAAACATATATTTTATGGCATGTTTTTTTATTATTGTTTTTTTATTTGTTGCAGTTGTATGCTGTGGCTTATTGTGTTGAGGCTTTTGCTTGCAATCAACAAAATTGTATGTTGTCAAGTGTCGTGTTTATCATTCTAGAGCTAAAGTTTAGTTGGCTACTGCACATAGTAAGAGTATCTCTACTTGCAACAACTTACAACATCAACAGCAACAGAAAACAAGACAATGTCACAAGAGTCAACACAAATAACAAGAATTCAAAAAATAATAAAAAAAAAATATAATACCTAGACAACAACTGCAACAGCATTAATAATACAAACAACAGTAGCTGCTAATATTAGTTGCAACAACATCAACAGCTACAACAACAGCAGCCAAATGAAAATAAACAAACAAACCAACAACATTAGCGGCATAGCAACTTGTAATATGGGATGTTTATGCTTCCAAGATACAAAAAGGTGATAATTATTATATAAAATAAGATGAACTTAGAGGATATGCAAAAATGGTAAGTAGTCATAGTAGAGTCATAGTACAAGTTGTTGTCATTGTAAAACAAATAAAACAAAAGCACACATACATTTAAACGTTAATACATTATAAAAAGGAAATAGTAACCCAGCAAAAAATCATTCAAATTTAAAACAAATAATAAATTATTAAAAACGCACAAAAAGAAGATTTTACGATTTTAAGCATTTAAAATGTTGTTAATTAACTTATTATAATAAGTTTTCTTTTTTTCTTGTAGTTTGAAGTTTGTAGTTTATTTTCCCAAATATTTCTTGCTGGGATTTCTATCGCTATAGTATTACTAGACATGCTATTTAAAATTATGATGAAATGTTGACGATGGTAACGACAATAATTTGCAAAACGTTTGGAAAATATTGTCGCGTCTTTATTTGTTGAAATATACGAAAAAAATATCATACATACATATATACTTAGGAACTTACCTCACTATGTTAATATTTAAGTAGTAAATTACGTTGTGGTAAACACATGTATTTTTTTATTTTCTTTGTTTTAAATTCTAACAAGCACTTGGAAGATGCTATGAAGGTTACGCTGACTAAGATTAATTTTCTAGCATCATTTTTTCAGTTTAGGTGCTGTGTGTGCTTTCTGCCTTCTACAATTGTGCAAATAACCTTTAGTATGTTTAGAAGGAACAAAGTCGAGGTCTTTGTTGAAAGTTTTTATTATTAGAAAAAATGCATCAGATATTTAAAAGAATTAGAAAATATAATGGAGTTTTTTGTTGCCTCTAAACAATATTACACCAGATTAATTTTGTACTATTATAAGTTGGTACATTCTATAACGAATATTTTTTTGTTTTATTGTAAATATAAATACTGTAAACTATGTCTGCCAATCAGTCTGACTGTATGTCTATCTAAAGAAAACATTTTCCGATCCATATTACTGGTCAGAATTAAACATAATTCGCTCATATTTGTTTGATATATCGACAATAAGTATCTGGATTTTTAAGTATCTGAACTAATGGAATCCTAGACTTAGGAAATTAAAAAATATGTGTAAAAGCAATACTCTTTAAGGAAAGCGATTAAAGATACTGGAATCATTGATGGTTTCTGTATTAGATCAATCGGTGAAAACTGACAACGGACGCAATTTCCTGCATTCAAATTAACCTAGCCTGTGTAGAGTACACCCACAGGAAAAAGTATCGAATTAATATTTGAATATTTAAAATTTGTAAACTAACTGTATAAAGAAGCTGGTTCGGAAATTTGTCATTGTGACCACCACCGACTTGGATTTTAAATCGATTTTTTTCCTTCATTGTAGTTCCATAATTTACACATGAGATTCAGGTGATGTTCGACCTAGATATAATAACGTTCTGTACTTCTCGCTCATGCAAGAGATATTGTCACTTAATTAAACCTATATAAACCTATATATTAAAATATTTCTGTTGTTTTGTTATGGAACTTATTTGATCGGATACAAAACTTTTATATATTTTTTTTTCTATTTAGAATTTATTAACAAACTAGACTCGCAGCTGACATCAAAATATACTTTTATTTGAAAGGTTCAAGATATTTATATTTCAAAATTTTCTTTATCGGAATTCATTAGACTAATTCAGGACCAAATAAAAATTTTCATTTTCCTTAAAAAAATTACAAGGGATTGCCACTTAATTTCCCCATTCATTTAAAATAAACGCAAACAAATATCTAATTTTAAAACAAAAGGTTTTTGTTATTAATTTAAGAAAATCAGCTGTTCTTAAAACATCACTCTCACTCTCATTTCACTGTCAATATTGATGACATAGCAAACAGTAGCTAGTAATTTTAGTCTTAAAGTTTTTGATACAAAATAGGTTAATGCAAGTTTACACTTTCTTTTATGCGCTTATATTTGCCATTAATTTCAAATAGAAATCTCTTTTTATTTTTTGCATTTGATTTTTATTTTCTTTTATGCAGTTTTTTTGATGTATTTTTTTCTGTTTTGTTTTTATTTATTCACATCGTACGTAATGTTTTTGTGGTATGTTTTGCTCCATTGCCTCAGTAAATTACTTTAGTTTTTCCAACATTTATTAAAACATTTTTTCTTACAACTATTGTGTATTTTTTTTGTGCTGCAATTACTTTCTTTTAAATAAAGTACAAACTAAATAATTGTAGTAATAACAATACAAATAAGTAATAACAATTTAAGACCTAGTCGGAGAAGGTGTGGTAGAATCGATTAAGTGCTACAACAATATTATTATTAACTTAATCTATAAATACTTTCGACTACTTGTAATAAAAACAGTTTCTTAATATGACTATTTCTTTTGAAATAGTTTTTAAATATCCTTTACTTTTACAACATCTTAAATTCTAGTTCTTATGAATAAAATATGAAATATATATATTTTTTTTAAACCTTGACAAAATATTTAATTGATTCTAATAAAATATTTCTCAATGTTACAAAACCTCCAATCAAAGTGCATACTTAACATATTTTCATCTCCTATGATTAGAGGTTTAACACAAAAATATCTATTAAATTCATGGCTATTTAATGGCAATGTTTTCTATTAAATATTTAATAAATACATGCTCCGTTGTATATAAACTTCATTAAATATTTTAAAATTGCAATTTTTCTATACAAAAAGTTTACAAAATAAAAACCTAAAGAATGTGTAAGTGTGTGAGAGTTATGTAGCTTTTTTCTAACTTCATTAAAAATTAAAAAGCGTTTTTTGTTGTTGTATTTGTTATTTTATTTTTGGTTTGGCAAAGCAGAGATTATCTACGTTATAAGTATCCACATTCATTATTATACTTGGTAAGCAAGTCACCATACAATCCTGACACAAGATTGTAATCACTGTCTTTAGTCAAGAAAAAGGGTTTAGTGATTTAAGAAAAATATAAAGAAGCAGCACAACAGTCAAAAAAAAAAAAAAAAAAAAAAAAAAAAAAAAACCCACAACCAGGCAGCAGGCAGGCATCCTTTTTTGTAAGCGTTAATCTGTTGTGGCAAATCTATAAGCTCTTAACTAGACCTACAGTTTTGTGCTAGGTCTATGTTACTTTTCTCTCTCGTTTAGTTGTTTTGTGTTCCAAAAAAAAAAAAAAAGCCTTAAAGGTTTTTTGGTTTCATTAAAAGCCAAGTGATTATAGCAAGTTCATCGGTTTGTTAAAGGCATTTTAGACAAAAAAGTTAACGCAATGAGTGACGGCAACAAGACGTAATAAAGTATGCTCAACATTTTACACTTACATCTGTACGTTCAATCTGTCGGGTTAAGTATGTTTGTATTGCTGGATCTTAGTAACTAAACAATAAGTTAAATAGTGTTTTGGAAATATGAAACCGGGTTTTAGAAATGTTTAATGTAGTTTGTCCTTTTTTTAAATTTTCATTCAATCATAAAATTTTTTCAAGAGATTTGCCAGTTTTTATTGCTTTCTAGTTGGTTTCTGTTGCAAATTTAATCAGGTTATTTTGATGATACACAGACAAAAATCAAATTATTTTTTAATTAATTATTAACTAAATTTTTATTGGAGTTTAAATTATATTATTTGATTAATATAATTAATTTCTAATTAAGTATAAATTTATACTTTAAATAAATTTACATTTCTTACAAAAAATATAAAGACAATTTAATTTTTTTTCTATTTGACAGTTTTCAACAATCTTCAGCTCCACTAATCTTTTAAGAAAAAGCAGTAATAATAAAATCACAGAAAACAAATATACCGTCTTTTTACAATGTAACTCCAGTTTTTAATTTTTTTTAACAAATTTTCAAGAATTTCAAGAAAAAAATAATAATAAAAAAAAACAATCAGTAAATTTTCTTTCCTATACACATTTTAGATCATTCCATCATCTACTTGATGATAATTAATTTATTAATTGGGATTTTTTTCCGTTTTTTTTTTATAGTTTTTAGTAATGATATAATCATTTTGTTGAGGTGTGCAAATTTGAGCAATTTCTAATTGAATGGAATTATTTCATATAAATTTGTTAATTGGTCACTTTTCTCTTTATGTGTTATTAATATTATTAATTTTTTGATGATTAGAGGCCAAAATCAATTAAAAATTAATAATATTACAAATTTCGTACTTTTCTGTGTAGATGATGATCATAGACACCTTTGCACGTACACAATTATAAAGTTTATGAAGGTAAGTATTTGTAATACTTCGTAAAACTCTGGAAATATATAATTAACAAGAAATGAAAAAATTTACAAATAAAATAAAATAATCCATACAACAACAACAGCCCCCCTTTTAAACCATATTTTTGTAGCAAAAATCATAAAAAACAAGAGGTTGAATAAGATCACTTTTTCAAAATGTCAAAGCTTAGCACAGTGTGTGATCATGTTGTTACGTCGCTCCTTGAAAAACAGTAGAAAAAACGCAACAGAACACGAAAATAAAATATAAGAAAAATAATAAAACAAAGCTAAGATTCTAAACACAGTTGTTGGATATAATCATGAACACAAGAAACAACAAGAACAACAGCATTGTGCACATAAAAACATACAGCATCAATGAAATTTTTTCTATATCAAGCTTTAAGCCAACAAGCAGCCGAATCAAAAGAGCCAGTCACCCAGCTGCTGCCCTCTAAAGTCCAATTATTTAAAATCGTGCGAAATGGGAGAAAGAAAATTTTTTCATTTTATTTATTATACAAAATAAAACGAAACTTATAATTGTTAGGCAAGTAGACTTTCTAAGAACTACATACCAGGTAGCGATAACTTTTTTCACCAAAAAAATTCTTTTAGGAAAAAAAAAAAAATCTTAATTTTCTTTTTTATAGAAAAGTTCTCTGTATTTTTTTTTTTTACAGAAATGTTCGATGATTTTCATTTTAAATCGTTTGAATTTGTTTTAGGAAGAATTTATGAATTTTTATTATAGAAAACTTTTCGTTTAATATTCTCTTTATAGGAAAATGAAAATATTTCTTCTTTTTTGCAGAAAAATTTTTATAGAATTTCTTTTATAAAAAAGATTTTCATGGATTTTAAAAAAATATCCTTGAACTTTTCTTTTATTAAAAATTCTCCTTTTGAACTTCTTTATAGAAAATTCCATTGGCGGAACTTTCTATAAATATTTTCATAAAATTTTTTTCTTACAGAAAAATTTTCTTGACTTTTATTGTTACTCGATTTACCAAAATTTTTATTAAGTTTTATATTAGAAAATTTTTCTTTGGTTTTTAACGAAATTTTAATTTAATTATACTTTCCTTGTAGAAACATTTTCATGAAACTCTCTCCTTATAGGAAAGTTTTCCTAAATAAAAAAAAACTTAAAAAAAATTGTACGTTCAATTTTACTTTATAAGAAAATTTTTGTCATTGAATTTTATTTCTTTAGAAAGGATATTAGGAGTAGGCGAAAGAGAAAAAAATTTTCTAACAAAAATAATATTTAATGGAAATTTTCTTTAAGAAAATTCCATTAAATTATACTTTTATATAACAACTTCATTTAATTTTCTTTTAAATTTTTGTTATGAAACCTCTTTTAAGAAATTTATTTGGCAATTATCTTTTATCGAAAAATTTGATTGTAATTTACTTTTCCAAGACAATTTTCTTTGAATTTATAAAAACAATTTCATTGGAATTTTCTTTTTGTTTTATGTCTTTTTCGTTTGAAATTCATAATTTTTTTATAAAACATTTCATTGAATTTCTTTATACAAAATTCTCTACATTTAATGTTTTATACGAATTCATTGATGAATTTCTTTATAGAAATTTCTCATTGAATTTTTTCTTTATAGAATTTCTCATTGAATTTTCTTTTTATAGAAATTTGTATTGATTCTTTATAGAAAATTTGTGATTGAATTTTCTTTAGTAGAAAAATTTGTATTGAATTTCTTTTTATAGAAAATTGGTTATTGAATTTCTTTTATTAGAAAATTTAATCTGTGAATTTCTTTTATTAGAAAATTTTCATTTAAATGTTTCTTATAGGAAAAAATTTCATATATTTTCTATAAGGAACGAAAAATAAAACCAAAAAATGCTTGAAACAAAAAAAAGAGAGGGAAAATTTTCATTAAATTTTCTTTTTATAGAAAATTTTCATTAAATTTTCTTTTTATAGAAAAATTTCATTAAATTTTCTTTTCATAGAAAAATTTCATTGAATTTTCTTTTCATAGAAAAATTTCATTGAATTTTCTTTTTATAGAAAATTTTCATTGAATTTTCTTTTTATACAAAATTTTCATTGAATTTTTTTTTTTTATACAAAATTTTTCATTGAATTTTCTTTTTATACAAAATTTTTCATTGAATTTTCTTTTTATAAAAAATTTTCATTGAATTTTCTTTTTGTTGAAAATTTTCATTGAATTTTCTTTTTATAGAAAATTTTAACTGAATTTTCTTTTTATAGAAAATTCTCATTGAACTTTATTTTTATTTATTTTTTCATTAAATTTTCTTTTTATAGAAAATTTTCATTGAATTTTCATTTCCAAGGAAAATTTTCGTTAAGTTTTCTTTTCAAAGAAAATTTTTATTGAATTTTTTTCTTTTATGAAAAATGTTCATTGAATTTTCTCTTTTATAAAAAAATTTTAATTAAAATTTTCTTTTATAGAAAATTATCACTGAAATTTCCGTTGATAAAAAAAGTCTTTGAGATCTTCTTGATCTTTCTTTTATAGAAAATTATAATAAATAAATTTTCTTTTTCCGTTAAACTGTTCTCTAGAGAGTTTTCGTTAAATTTCCTTTAATTGAATTATTTCGTTAAATTTCTTTTTATTCCAAAGTTTCGTTAAATTTTCTTTTTACAGAAAATCTTCTTTATTTTTTTTTTATAGAAAATTTTCGTTAAGTTTTCTTTCTATAGAAGACTTTTTTTAATTCTTTTATTTCAATGTTTCGTTAAATTTTATAGTTATTTCAATGTTGCTTAAAACTTTTTAATAGAGAAATTTTGTTATTTTTTTTATAGAAAATTTTCGTTACAAAAAAAATTCGTTAAGTTTTCTCTTATTAAGAATTTTTGTTATATTTTTTTATAAAACTCTTTCGTTAAATAATCCTTTTATAGAAAACTTTCGTTAAATTTTCTTTTTATTGAATTTAAAACACTTTCATTCCATAAGTAGGGAGGGCCTGACGTCCATCGTGTGTACCAGGAGCGCGAAAACACATACACACATTCATACATTCTCATACATTTCACTTATACATACATATAAACAAACCAGATTTGTGTGTTTTGGTTTTTTCTTGCAACGAAAATATATTTTATTTTTATACAATAAAAACCACAAATGTGCATTGAAAATACATTTTTATTTTTAAAATAAATTTGTTTCTGTTGTTGTTTATTTATTTTTTTTCGTATTTGCTGTTGTTGTCGTTTTCCCCAGAGATTGAAACAGGTTTAATGCATGTTTATTGTATATATAGCCTCTCAGAGTATCTGACTAGCTGTCTGTTCGTCTGTCTTTCGATCAATTTGCAGAGGTATGTCAGTCTGTTGCACTATTATTAAGTCTTACCTTAACTACTCTACATACTGGTGTATGAATTAATGTGTGTGTGTGTTGTTAAATATGTTGGCATCAATTGAAAACGTCTATGAAGTGAACGCAAGCCCGCTCCCGTTCGGTTAATCATTTGCCTCCTGTTTTATATTAAAATTTTTTTGAGTTTAAGTTTTATTATTGTTATTTTTTTTTTTTTTTTTTTTTTTTTAATTTTTAAGTTTAAGTTTTTTTTTTTTTTTTTTTTTTTTTTTTTTTTTTTTGAGGTAGATGTTGTTGTATTTTTCCATCTTCTGGTTGTGGCAATTTGTGTTGTTTTGGTTTTTTTTATATTTTATTATTTCTTTTCCTCTTTAACTCCTTGGTTGAGGTTTTTTTTATAACTTTATATAACAGGATGAAAGACTAACAATATTGGAGTGGGTATATTTAGTTTAGGATAAGGGTTTGTATATGGTTAGTTACTGGACTAGTCAAAAGGAGTCAGTGCGAAAGTCTTTTCTTTTTTTCTAGATAATAAGGAGAAAAATAAGTTTATTATGTTTAATTAGTTTTAATTTTATTTTAAAATTATTATTTTTATAAAAGGAAATATGATTTATGAACATTTTTATAGAGTATCCCAAAATTTCGTTTTATTTCGTTTTAAAACTCTAACTGGTTTCGCATATACTCTAGTTTAAAGTTGGCTATAAGCAAATAACAACATCAAGAGTACAAAAACAATATTAAATTGAAGCCGGTGCCCGTTGCTGCTGTTGCTGTTATAAACAATCATGTTCAGTTGCACCAGCAACATTTGGGGAGACCCTTAAGCACAAAACAACATCACATGGATACGAATCGATTGTACATCTGGTCTGTTATGCCTGATCCTAGTGATGTATGTATATTTGTATGATATGTTGTTTGGAAATGTGTATAGTATACACATGTTCATAGGTTAGAGTGTACCATAGAAAAAAAATTGTTGTAGGAATCCCCTCAAACTTGGCAAATCATTGAGCTAAATATGAAAAAATATTTTAAAATATTTTTAAATTGATCTTTTGTTTTCTTTTAATTGGCTAAATGGATTTAAATAAAATTTCTCATAGACGTAGCAAAGAAGAATAGAATTTTATATACAGAAGAACGATTCTTCATAGGTTTCAGATTTGGTGCTCTGAAAACTAATGACATAAAAACGTAACACAAAAAAGCGAATTTTTTTTACCCGATTTTAAAAATTTTGAAACATTTTAGAGCCCTAGATAAATTATTTTTAAGATAAGGTTGCTCTTACTATTTATGTTATATATTTTTCGAGTTATCAGCATATGAAATTTAAATAGTCTCAATTCGCAAGATCATGGTCAAGATTTTTCATAAACAGGCGCGGATCCACGGGGAGGAAAAAAAGGAAATTTCCCTCCCTAAAATGAAAATGCTTAATGGAAAATATATACCAACACTTAAATTTTAAGGAAATAGTTGACAAAATCATTCTATTTTCCTCCCCCAAAAACTTGAGTTGGATCCGCGCCTGTTCATAAATAACCCAACACTATCAACGGACTTTATAATACATACGTTTTCGTAATTAATAAAGAATAAAGTCATGTATCGAATAAAGGAAATTTAAGTCCATATATTTTTAAGTCCAAAAATAAGATATTTTGTATTAAAAAAAAAATCATTTTATATTAAAAAGACAGACGGAAGGACAGACATCAGAATTCCTTTAAGAACATCTTTTAAAAAT
Source organism: Phormia regina (assembly GCA_001735545.1). Classification (NCBI taxonomy): domain Eukaryota; kingdom Metazoa; phylum Arthropoda; class Insecta; order Diptera; family Calliphoridae; genus Phormia; species Phormia regina. Next base: position 37,792 of record MINK01171976.1, read on the forward strand.
TCGAAAAATACAACTGCCTAATTGCCAATCGATGTAAATAAATGGACAGACAGTCATTACCATTCTGACAAAAATAATAACATATTTATAAAATACGAGCTGATTGACCAGGCGTTGCACGGGTTTTATTGAATAAAAATAGAAATTAAAATTGATTTTTAATGAAAAATTCTTCTACAGTAAAGGATGTTTCAACATGACATAGAATCCGTTTTGACATGGAATTATTGATTTCGAAATTCTTTAAAAATATAATAAATGAAAAATTAGCACAATGTTTCCTAATGAATTTTCATTAACCATAGGACCATGTCTCTAAATTAAAAATTATAGAAAATTCAAAAAGTACTGTCAAAACAAAAAAGTACCATAAAATCTTCTCTTATGGATTCACATTCATTTAGGACTACATATCATTAATTCCATCTTTCTAAGTTCATAATTATAAAAAAAATCAAAAAGTACCATTAGAAGAACAAAAAAGTACCGCTCTTGTGATTTTTTTCCATATAGGACCATGGTTATTGAATTTCATGTTTCTAGGTTAAATATTACAGGAAAATTCAAAAAGTACCATTTAGAGAATAAAAAATGCTACCACAACCCCCTGTTATAATATTCTAAATTAACTAGAGGACCACCATATTCCAAATTTCATCTTTGTAAGTTTATATAATTATAGAAATTTTTAAAAAGTACCATTGAAAAGTTACCACAAAAGTCCCCTCTTATGGAATCTATTAACTAAAAGACCACATATTCCCCAGTTTCATGTTTCTTTGGGTTCATGAACTACAAAAAATTCAAAAAGTACCAATTAGTAAGAACGAAAAAGAACCACAAAAGTCCTTCCTTGTGAATATCTTTCCAACATCGGACTATGCGCATTTATTTTCATGTTTCTAGGTTATAAATTACAGAAAATTCAGAAGGTATCATTAGAAGAATATAAAGTACCAAAAAGTCCCTCCTCTTGATTTCTTACTCATGGGACTATATAACTTTAAGTACCACAAAACCATTCTTGTGAATTCTTATCTATATAGGACTACATTTACTTAATATTATGTTTCTAAGTTTAAT
>MINK01171977.1:872-12618 GCA_001735545.1 Phormia regina
AAAAAAAAAAAAAAAAAAAAAAAAAAAAAAAACATATTTTTTTTTATATTTGTAGGTTATCTTTTTTAAGTTTAAGAGATATTTTTGTAGAATACAATTTTACATTAAAATCTAAAAAATATTGCTCCAAAAATCATTATCCGATAAAAAGTTATATAAAGAGGGTCTAGGATATATATATTTTTTTGTTTAAAAATTAATTTTAGTATATTTATTTATATTGATACACATTTTCATTGAAATACATTGAAACGTTTAAAATTTTATTTAAATTTAATTTATTTGATTTATTAACATATTTATTTATTATTATCTAAAGACACAATGATTATGTTTTTCTAAGATAAACAAAAATTGGCATCGTCCTTGATAAATTTAAAAAAATAAAATAATAAAGAATGAAGTTTTTTTTTCTGTTTTAGAATACAAATATGAATGTTTATAATAAGTACAAAACGATAAATGAACCAGTAAAATGTTATGATAAAATTTCATTAGAAAACTTTTTGTACATACCATTGGTCGGTGTATGTTCCAAATGCTCCAGGTCCACTTACTCTTCGTTGGGTGGTTGGTTTAACGTGCATTTTACTCTGACGTTAAATTGTAAAAACATTTACTCTTCTTCCTTCCGCTATGACAATAAATTAATATTTTTCTTGTTTGTTAAATTCATAAAGTTGTTGTTTTTGTTGTAGTAAATAAACATATTTTCTTGTTTTTATATAAAATTATTATTATTTTTTTTTATAATTAAACACCCAAACAAAAAGGCAAAAGGCAAATGTTTGAGGCCACAAAAACAGAATAGAACATAAAAGAAAAAATGTTATTCTTTTTTTTGTTTAAAATCAATTAAATAATTTTTTTCATTTATATTTTATTATTTATGAACATTTTTATGTGTAATTAAATTTATTAATATGTTTGTATGTTGTTTTTTTTTTATACTCTTGGCAAAACTTTTGAAATCATTAAAGTAATTAAATTATTTGCTTTTTTTTAATATTATTATATATTTTTTATTTTTGGGAAATATTTTATTGATATTGTTTTAAATTATATTGCTTTCGTTTATTGATGATGATTTTTTTTTGATTCTCTTGTTTTCTTTAATTTAGTAGATATTTTATTTTATTATTTGTATTTTGTTTGAAAATTAAATAAGTTTGTTGCTGTTGTTGTTGTTTTGTTTTCTTTTAAATTTCATTATTACTCTTAGGTGGGCACAAGATGGGATTTTAACTAAATTATTATTGTTATTGTATGTATTTATGTTTGTTTGTTTGTAATTATGTATGTAGTACTTAAGAAAGAGTATACACATATATGTATGTTTGCTTGTTTGTTTGTTGTTTATTATCTGCTGTTTTAAATTAAACTAAACTAACTGTACTCGTAATAACTAATGCTGTACTATGTGTGTGTGTGTGCGTGCTTTTTATACATATTTACTCTATTAATTATGTTTATGCTAGATTTTCTTAACTTTTATTTGTTTTCAGTTTTATTTATATTTAATACATTCATATACATTTGTGTATATGTATTTGACTTTATTTAGGGAGTGATAGAATGAGTGAGTGAGTGTGTGAGAAAGTAAGTAAAATATTTGTTTACTTTTTCTTATTTGATTTTACGATTGTTTGCTTAATTTTTTGCTTAGTTTACTCTCAATATACATAATTTGTTTACTACTGCCTAAGGTAAAGAAAGAATAACAGGATTTATAGGAGTATATACTATACATCCTATGTACATACATACATATGTATGTATGTAAATAAAATATATCTACATCGATGTAAACATACTCTCCAAAATGATAAATACTATTTTAATCAAACAATATTTTAATAGATAAAGCTTTTTAATAAGATGTTTTATAATATAATATAATAAAATGAGAGAGTAAGTTAAAGTTAATGCCAAATTTCTATACATTTTACATATGTATGTATGTTTATGTGTGTACATTTTTACGTAGTTTTTCAGAGAGCAAAAATAAAAAGTCTAAGTGTGAAAATATCAGGAAATAAAGTTTTAAAACAAATCAAATAGTACAAGAGAAAATGTTTGATTTTACTTTTTATGCCTTAGAGAGAGAGGAGAGTGAGTGTGAGTTTAAATGTGTGCTTGTGGGTGGTTGGTCTTTTAACATTATAAATTAAGGGGATGTTGTTTTATCATCTTTCTCTTTATTATTATTATTACTATTATTCCTTTAGTTACAACATCCTGAATGAAAATTTTATAGTAATGCATATTAAGTGTTTTTTTTTTTTCGAAAATTTACATAATTTTTGATTATAATGAAATTTAAATGATAATCATAAACATAATTTTGTATATAATTTTTTTTAACGCTCATACAAAGCGTTGATTAAAAAATCTAAATATTATCATCATTTGCACCAACAATCTTGAGAATAATTTCAATAAATTGTCCAATATGAGCTAATTTAATTTGCTAATTGTCTAAATACTTATGATGTTTAATTATATATAATATTTAGTAAATATTTTTCAAAATATTTTTTTTTTTTTAATAGATACATTGATATTATTAAGGTGGTGGTAAAATGAGCTTATATTATGTTCAGTATTAGATCATTCAAACCCTTAATAATTTTTTTTTTAGCTAATGACTCATTTTGTTTCTACAATTTTACTAAAAACATTGTAACTGGTAATTTATTTTCATGTAAATAAATAAAACAAGACAACACTGATTCCGCGGCAGAGTTATCGTAATCATATAAATTCTAATTGTCTAAATCAATTATTTTTTTAATTGACTTTCATTTTCGAGATTTAAAAATTTTATAAGAAATGCCTATTTTTCGTCATATTTCTTTTTATTATTATTGTTCTTTATAATAATTAATTATAATAATGGATACAGAAATACCATGCCACAGGGAACAAATTGGTGGTTATTATATTCTGCACCATCATATAGGTTTTTGCTAATGTCGATTTATCGATGTCTGTTTGTGTAAGCCTTACTGGTCATAATTTTGAAGATGAATCAATTAAAAAAAAAAAAACAAAACTATAAAAATTTGGCAAATTATGTAATCGATTTGGCCATATAGGCTTACAGATTATGAATAAATAAATAAAAATATGACTTTCTTCTTTCTTTAAAGACAAACTCTATTGAAATTAGTTACTTGCGCTTTTTTATGAAAAACATACAAAAATTATTTGGTTCGAAACAAAATATATATTTTTTGGAAAAAACCACCAAGATGTGAAATTTTGTTTAAAATTTCTTGTTCAGAATAATATAATTTTCACTAGGATTAATATATGTATTTATATGAATCTCACAGCAGACATTTTTAAGAAATCTACTGGATATTTTCAACAAATTTTAAGATCCAAATTAAGTAGTGAATAAGGCCAAAAATAAGAAAAAAATTGGCTTCGACCTATATATCACTTAAAGTACTAACTTAGGGAATTTTACATTAAAAAAATTCTAAATTCACCAATATTTTGATTTGTTTTTTTTTCGAATTTTGCAATAATTGTTTAAGGTTTATCTATCAAAAATATTTAATTGTCTTTTTAATTATATTAATTTTTTTAGTAATTCAATAATTTAGTAATAGATGGATTTACTAAAAATAACATTTACTTTATGATTTTAATCTTATTTGAATGAATAATTTAAACATTATTTATATTGCATAGTTTTTTTTCCTTTCTTTCAAAAAGCTATTATTTAAAAATTCTTTAAGTTGGCATTACTTGAAACTTGGTCCATAACATTTATGCTTACAACTGCATAAATACATACACAAATACACATACATATGTATGTATATTCTAATAGCACAAAAACATACTGAACAAGAGAATAAAAGGTGCCAAAAGGACAAAATACATGAGAATATACATTTACATATAAGTACATATACAAGTATATATATATATATATATATATATATATGTACATGAGTTTAAGTGTTTGTATGTCTATGAACATTGGCATACATCCATAATATTTTGGTATATAATAAAATTTCACACATTGAAAATGTAAATATGTACATTTATAAAATATAACTGAATGACTTTCATTTTATATGCTAAATAAATATCAAAATATGTATGTATATATACATAAGTATGCCAAAATTACAAACATTTGTTTATAAATACATCCATGTATGCATATATATATATATATTATATATAATATATATAATATATATATATAATATATATACATATTATATATAAATTATAATATATATATATATATATATATATAATATATATATATATATATATATATATATATATATATATATATATATATATATATATATACATGGATGTGTGATAAGTTTTATATACATAATTATATAAAAAAAAAAAATAAGAAAAGAAAAACATGTTCTTTTTTACTTTCTCTAAACACTTTAAAGGTTTTTCTTACATATATATATATTTTAGACCCTAATTTCATTTTATTTTTTGCATTTTTAATAAGCATTTAAATATATAATAACAATGTAAATTTGTTTGTATAGGCATAAACATTTTAGAATTTAGCAAAAAAAAAAAAATTATATTTTTTTTAAATTACGACACTTGTTCTCATACTTAAAAAAATAAAAAATTAAGATGATGTACATATATAAATATGTATGTATATTGGTACATATTTATATATGTATATGTTTGTCTAGTTATGTATTTGTTCATATGAAAGTTTTAATTTGTTTTACAATTGTAAGCTTTCTTTCCTTATATATTTTTACATACATACATACTTAAGATTTTGTGTACATGTGTTAATAAAAGTTTAGGTGAAAATAAGCAGAGGCCATAGCAGTAGAGTGTAAAAAATAGACAGCCATAAGATTTATAATTAAATTTAATGATGCGTTAGTATATATGTGTGTGTAAATTTATAGGTGTTTGAAGAAAATAAATTTGATATTCCAGCTATTATTTCCTTTGAATTTTTTAAGATTAACAGGAATTTACACTTGTGATGTAAAATAAATTCTTTTAATATTTTAAAGTCACGCCTATGGGCATAAATATTTAAATTATATAACACTGCATAGTCAGGCCGATCGAAAAAATGTTTGTCATATATGTATGTGTATATTCTAAGCTACAGGACGAAAATGTAAATGGGAAAGTTGTAAAGGAGGACCTAAGCTTTCGGAATATAAGAAAAAATATTATTTTACAACGTTTGAAAAGAAAAAAGAAATGAAAAACAGCAATTGTTCTTCATTCACAATATAGATTCATAATTTTGATAATTTTTCATCCATTTTTTAAATATACTTTACCCAAATGACCGGCATGATTAACTGAGTCCCTCAATATTGCATTCAGTGCAAGGAAGACGCCATGTTTAGGTTTCAATGAAGCCCAAATCGATATGATACCACGTTCTGATGATATCTAATTATATTCCACAAAACTCATATTTTGTCGAAATTTGGAATTGTTGTATTCCATTACATATTTGGGGGATTCACAGAGTGTGCTATCTTTTCATATTGTCATTATGTCTTAAAATATTACAATGCGGGGGAAAAAATATTAATTTTATTGCTTTTTTATTGTAAAATTTCATGACATTATGACAATACTTGTGAATCCATCAAATGAGTAAATTTTTTTAAAGAAACCTGTCCATTACTAGAGGATATAGTAGTCTAAAAAATAATACAATTCTTTTCAATTGTCCTTTATTCGATGTGTAAAATTTGTATACATTAATATATAATCATTTTTCATATTTCCTTTATTATAATTGATGATTGAGGTTTACATACCTTTTTGAAAAACAGTGTACTTGAAAAACAGTGTACGTGAACACTAGAAAGCGTGAACATTCTTGGTAAAAATTAGTTCACGTTTTCGGTAGTCTACTGTATATATATGATTTTTAAAACATTCATTTAATTTTTATAATAGATATTTCGTAATATTAATAATTAAATATATTAAAAATATATTTTCAAATACAGAATATAAAAAATAGCAATTTTTTTATTGAGTGTCTTTCTATTTTGCTAATAATATTTTAATTTTTTAGAATTTTGAAAAATTCGCGAATTTATTTATTTTTATTATTTTTATTTTTTGTTTGTTTTTTTTTTAATTTTCAATAAAAAATTAAATAATATAAACAATTTCGTAATTGAAGAAGATTTTTACTTTTTTTGTGTTTAGTATACGTATGAAAAATATTTGCAAAATCGGAAGACAAAGAAAAATTTTTTGGACATTCTCTCCTGAAATTGACATAAATTGATATAAATTTTATAAAAGGAAAAACAACACAATTTTTTTATTGCTATATTATTCGATAACCAGTATATATATCGGCTGAAAAAATATACCAAATAATTTTTGTACGAATTGTGGATGTATTTACATGGAAGATAATTTAAAATTATATACATAAGGTATTAAATTTCCATTTGGAACCTTAAAAACATTCTCCTGAAAAGTATTAAAAATGTTTTTTGAGAAAAATCGGATTTGAAACACTCACAAAAAATGAGCGTGGTCCGCCCACTGTACCGCATAAAAATTAAAAAATTTGATGGTGGGTATATAGATTCGGTTGGGCCGAATATAACATTCGTGCTTGTGTTTGTTTAACTTTTTTTTAAGGTATTACATCATGCACTTTATCACGAATTCTTACAGGGTGCTTACAATTTTTCTGAAAGCTTAACTCATTTTAGTACATAGCATGTGTAACAGATTATTTTGTTTTTCTGTCCGTCTGTTTGGTCCTGTAGAAGTAATCTTTGTGACGAAATTAATTATTTTGGCACAAAGACGAAGCCTTTGTTGAAATTGGTTATGATCGGTTTATTATTTCACCAAGCTCCCAAACAAACGAAAATATGAGACTAGGATCGTGCAAGGATACTTTTGAATGAAAACGATTAAAAATTTACCTCTACGGATCAGGTTCTTTTATTTATTTATTTTATTTTTTGCTTGAGAGAAAAAAATAGAAATAAAAATCATATATGTATAAGTAAATTTAATTTAATTTTGTTTATTTTCTACCTATTTAATTATTATTAGTTTACATCTTTAAATTCTTTAATAATTTTGCACTGATCATTAGATGGTTGAAAAAAACCAAATACAATATCAATTATTTATTTTATTGGTAAAACGATATTTCCTGTATTTTATATAAGACAATTCTTTTCTAAAATAAAAGAAAACAATTATAATCAATTTTGTTGTTACAACATGCTAATTAACAATTATTACTAAAAATAATCAAAAAATATTTCAAAATAATCATTAAATATCATGTTTCAATTAATATTGAAACAAAAATAGACAAAATTGTTTTTTTTTTGCATTTCCAAATGTTATATAAAATGTTATTTAAGGTAGTAAACCCTTAGGGAAATTCAATTGTCATTGGAAATAAAATTGTTTTTGTCTTCTATTATATAATGCTTGTGGACAACTTTATTTAACAATCAATCGTTAGAGTGGCTTCAAATAAATTATTATTATTTTTTGTAATGTTATATATTTATAAGGATAACGATAACTATTTTCAAAAACATTAACCCTGTAATGTTTATAGCTGTTCTTGTTAACCGCATTCTGCTTCACTTTTACATTTTTTATTTTCTTTTGAGGCTTTTAATTTTCTTAAGGACATCACATAACCATCTCCAATATTTTCATTTAAATTTTAAAATAAATTATATTGAGAAACTTTCTGCAAATATTAAAAGATTTTAAATTTAAAAAAATTTCGAATAAATCAACATTTTATAATTAGTTTATTCGATTTTAATGTAAATTATTATTTATTATTTTTTTTTTATATAACTTAAAGTATATTAAATTTATACTCAAAGAGCGTTTAACACTTTCTAAAATTTATTAAATAAGTTTGTAAATATTTAAAAAAAAAATGGGAGATTCACAAGGTGTGCTATCAGGTCGTATTGCTATAAATCTTAAAATTTTTCAAAGAATAAAAAATATTGCTATTACTTTTTTATTGTAAAATTTTATGACATTATGACAGTACACATTGTGAGTCCCCCAAATGTATTTTATTTTATGTTTTACTTGGAGCATACATTTTGGGTGAAATTTTTACTTAATAATTAAAAAGTATTCATTTTTTAATTTGAAAATACAACAAGTAAGAAAGATGTAGTGTATTAAGTCCGACAATTGTGTATGGGCATAAAAATTCAGGAAGAAGGCATGTATGCTAATACCTTTACTAAGTGTAAAGTAAAATATAAAAATATAGAATAATGCGTTTTCTCGGTGATTCTCGGAAGTGTGATTATATGTTAAATTATGGATCATTTCTCAAAAAAATTTTGGAATGTTATTTCTATTTACATATAACTTATTTGTGTCGAATATAATCGAATATAATCGGTGCATTATTTCACATATCCCCCACATAAATGATTATTACCAATTCCAATAGACTTGATTACTTTCACAAGGTTTACGTAAACAGACAGACAGCCAGACGGACGGAAGGACGGACATCGTTCAGTTAACTCTGGAAGTGATTCATAGTCGTTATCTATAACATTATCGGTCATGCCCGACCATATAATACGTTATACCATGAGGTATTAAATGCGTTAAAATTTGATTATCATACATTGGGTTTTAAAAAAATATTGTGTGAAAGTAGATATCCTAAATTCCAATTTCAAAATTTTAAAAATTTTGTTAAATAAATTAATGTCATTTTTTTTTTTACAAATAATTCTTAAAATTGGAACCGACAAAAGATTTAACTTTGTCACCTTATGTCGTTATTTTATTTATTTATTTATTTTGTATTTATTTAATACTGATCCTTTTTAAATTATAAAATGATCTATGACAAAAATTTCTGCAATAAATCAAGGAAAATATTAATCAATTTAGTGATTTTCTCATATTGAGTTCAGTTATAATTTTTTTTTTTTTTTAATTTTTCATAATATTTAATAGATATAACAACGTAAACGTATACTTATTAATAGATAATATTGCCCATACGCTCAGTGGAATAAATAACTGTAAAATCTTTTTGCTAATTTTAGAGAAACAAAAGAAAAACCGTTAAAAATGCCAATAAATCGTCAAATCTGGTAACTATGCAAACGTGATATCTCTTTCATGTAACGGTTCTTTTTACGTGAGAGGTTGTAAGAAGAATAAGTGAGGGAGTGTATGAGTGTGTGGAGAAGGATAAGTATGTAGCAAAGTAGTACAAAAAGAAAATGTGATGATATTTTGAGAGTGTGTTGCAATGAGTGTTGCTGTTGTTGTTGTTGTTGCTGTTTTTTTTTATATTCACTACTTTTTTATTTCTTTTTTTCTTTCTTTTGTTTTTATTAGAATTATTGTTGTAGGTGGTATTTAATTGTTAACAATATCTTTCATGTACAAGTACATGCATAAGTATGTATATAAAAATGATATATAAACCTAAACACATACACATACACATGTTTTTTTTTTTTTTGTCTATATATAGAAATTAAATTCTTTTTGTGTTAATTTGAAATATAACTTTCACTTTTTTTTATTGGTTACTTCTTATTTGGAATAATTTCTTTATTTTATTGTAGATGTTGTTGTTGGTGGTTTACTTTGATGTCATTTTGTTTTGTTGTTTTTTTTTTTTTTTCTTTTTGCGAATCGATTACTTACTTCATGCTTTAGTTTATTTTTTTTGAATTTTTTCTATTGTTGTTGCTGTTGTTTCTGTTAGAATTTCTTTAAAGAGTACGTAAAACATTTACATTGATTATGTAATTTATTCTCTTTTTTATTATTGATGTTGTTATTGTTGTTGTTGTCCTTTCTTCCTATTGAATGTGGCCGATACGAAATTTGATTAAGTTCGTCATCGTTTTTTTTTTATTTTATTTTTTTTTATTTTATTTTCAAATAAGCAACAAAAAAATTATACTAAACTAAAAAATATAAAATAAATGAATGAATGAATATACCAACACGAAGACCACAAGACACACTCACACACATCTTTTGTTACTAAAAGGACAAACAAACATTCTATTTTTTTTTTATTATTATTTTGACACACACTTATATAAAAGGTTAAACTTTTTTTGATACCTTTGTTTAAACAATAGGTGTTAGAAAAGAAAAGCAAAATAAAAAATCAAGGATTTTGTTTCCTTTAACTATAAATATCTAGTAGTAACTATTTTTTATAATCAATTCTATTTAGATTTTCCTTAACTTGGTTTTTGTAATATTGTTTTCTTGACAAAAAATTTTTAAAACACTTTCAAGGTGCCTTTTTTCATCGTCATCATCATCATCATCATCGCCAACATCATCGACAAAAAAAAACTCACTTTTCATTTAACGATTTTTCACCCTCAAGAAGAAAAAAAAAACGAACAAAAAATGTAACTTTTCATTTCACTATACACATACACACACAAACACACTCAATCAAACCAACTAGCCTACATCCGTTATTACGCTCACTTTTATGTTGATTTTTTTCTTTTTTTTTTAATTTTTTGGCTTAAAATTATTCAACTTCCTAAAATTTAATTCTTATTTTCCCTTAAAACTAAAAAATAAAAAATAGAAAAAAGTAAAGTTTTTTAATAAAATTATCCGTCAAATTATTATTATTATAATTTTTTTTTGTCTTAAGACATTTTTGATTATGTTATTTAAATTGATTTTAATAATTTATTTTTCTTTTTTTTAACTCTTTGCTCTTAGGGGACTTTTCTTCCTTTATGAATTCCTTTTTTTTTAATAATAATTTTATTTAATTTAAATAAATTTCTTGCTTTACATTAGAGTATGTAGATTTTATTTGTAATTTTTCTATGATTTATATATTTTTTATGTAACTTTTTCACTTTTAAGGACCTCTATATATTTTATTGTGTATTATTTAATCGCAAGCAGCGTCGTTTATTCCTTTTAAGTTCCTCTTTGCTTAAACTATACGTTACGGATGGCCCACGAGTAATAAAGCTGACAATTCATTCTCATTGTGTTTCAACTGTTATTCAACTTGTCGTTTTCGTTTTTCGCCTTTTATTTGGTTGAAAATCAATAGTAAGGACACAGAAAATAGAGGAAAAAAGGAAAAACTAAGTTTCATTGAGAGAACTTCAGTCCTGTTATTCGAATATAAATATTAAAAAAAGCTTTTTGTTAAGTTTTTCTCAGCAAAGCTTTATTTGACATGCAGCTATTTCTTGTTTTGACAGAAATGGTTCTTGTTTTGACAGAAATGGTTACTTTTTATGTTATTTTTTTTTTAAATAAATATATATTTTATCATTTGAGGTGAATAAAAGATTTCCTTTGTAAAATAACGTAATTGGTATTTTAAAGAAATTCGAATTATTTTCTTATTTTCCACCTTAAATTTAAAAAAAAAAAAATTTCTTCATAAAAGGAAACGCGATTTTTAAAAATTTTTACGAAAAATTAAATATTAAACGATAATTAAATTAAATATAAACGATAATTAGAAAATATGCTAACAGCAATATCCCATCAACTAATTTTAAAGACAATTTTAATTATTCAATAAAATGTTTGTTAATGAATATTTTTGAATAAAATTTTACACTTGAGTAGATTTTTTTATGCCTAATTACGTGCATTATTCACACTTTTAGATTTATCTATAGACATTCAGTTATTCTAAAAAAAAAATACCAAACACTTTTTTTGGCTATAT